>CABEEJ010006967.1:17711-32560 GCA_901482245.1 Timema douglasi | reverse complement strand
GGGGGGGGGGGGGGGGGGGGGTTATGAGGGGAGTGTTGTTGAGTCAGCTGATTTCGTATATTTGTTACTCGTTTCACAGATACGTACGGTATATTGTTAGGAATAACTTTTTTGGTTATACATTAGAAACTTTATAGTCCAAACTGATTGGGGCCGGGGGTGGTTAAAATTATCAAGTAGTTCAGCTTAGCAAGTATGTATTTTACTTTATAAACAGGACAGATATAATACAATATAGGGCCTAATAAGGAAGAGTACATTAATTGTTTTTAAATATATTTTTTAATCAATGTGAAGGATTAAGTCACAAAAAGATAGGCTGTGTAATATTTTGATAAAAAAAATCTTATCACTAATTGATACATAATCTTTTAAAAAAAACTAGGAAAATCCAAGTAACATGTAGGGTGTGGACGTTGCAGTGGGCTCACGCGGCTCGCTCGTTCATTTTAAAGAGCATTGCTTTCTGTTTTCTACATTTCATACATTGTATTTTGACCTATTTTATTTAAGGTGTGTTCGGAATATCAAAAGTTTGGACTATCAAGGTTCTACTTCAGGGCCTGGCAACCTTTTTGGGGCCCCAACCGACTTTTACATTTATCAAAGGTCCCGCGATTACCTTTCGTTTCTCCATGCTACTTTTAATTATTTTTTTCCTCTATACATCTTGTATTTATTACTTAAATTCAATATATCCTCCAATACTTATATTCCTGCCTTTATTGAAAATACATATAATATAAATAAAATATAGGCCTACACTCAGTCTACCCTGAAAGGTAGCAGTCTTACCTTGACTGATTACATTATGCCCCTATCTTACAAGCTGGACCATAGTAGAACCAAGCAAGGTAGCAAGCATTCTTACCCTGACGTATTACACTATGGTCCTATCTTATAAGCTCTACCATAGTGGAACCAAGCAAAGTAGCAAGCATTCTTACCTTGATGGATTACCCTATGGTCCCATCTTACAAGCTGCACCATAGTAGAACCAAGCAAAGTAGCAAGTATTCTTACTTTGACGTATTACACTATGGTCCTATCTTATAAGCTCTACCATAGTGGAATTATACAAGGTAAGCTTGCCTTTTCGTCACGGTATAGTTTTCTTACGCGATAGACTGAAAATTGCTGCGAGATCGACTTTTTGCCGACACCCGTTCTACTGTATAAGAAGTAAATGTAGAATAGCCAATATTGGCGAGAAGTTTAATACCTTCTTCAACCCGAAGGTTGTTTTGATGTGATTTTTATCCATCCGAAGCTGGTTCGGCTGGATAGTGCTGCTTGCACCATCTGGTAGAAACCTATGCACTAGGTGAGTTCAGGAAGTGTGGTGGTTCCCCGCTGCCCTCCACACTGAATTTCTATGAGCGAGTGTGAAAGGGCCTACCAATTTTGCTGGAAAAGGTATTTTCACATTACCTTCCAAGATTCCTTTACGTGTCACAATTGACATGGGACCGATGGATTTACCTCCCTTCCAAAGGAAGTTGTGTACTGATTTTTATTGCTAAAAAAATCCATAGACCTCGCCGGGTTCGAGCCTATGAACATTGGGTTTGAAAAATTGAGAAAGCCATCCATCAAAGGTGACAACTGCAGAATACATGGCTTGGTGTAAGGATAGAAACACTAAAGTAGATCCAGTAGCTATGTGAAATCAGATTAGGATCTTTCTATGGGCATCCAACTATAATTTATACCCAAAGGAACGTTATTTAGGTATGCAGGAAAACTAGATTGCTTGGGGTTTTGAGGATTTTTTTTTTATCACCAACCAGGTGCTTTTAGGTATTTTATTCTCTTCGTTGTGTTTTCTCAACATCTTCAGGTGAATTATGACAAATTGTCTTGATATTCACCCTAAATAAGAAAGTTCAAGTCAATAAAAGCCAATGTCACCAACATATTAATAATAATTTTAAATAACAAAACTCGGATCGGTGGTTGTGTGGTTTAAGATGTCACTCTCTCAATATATTAGATTACTAGATACGGAAAGGTTGGATTCAGAATCTTGATTAGGTGTTTTGACCTAAATTGCCGTCTTCTCTTCCTATACGAAAATGAGGATACATTTCTAGAAAATTGTACCTTCCTTATTCCTATCCCATTACTGTAAATATAATATCCATGGGTGATAGTAAGATGCGGTATAAATTAAATTTTTTTAAATAAATATAATAATATGTTTATTAACATATTATTATCTATTCACACTCACCGCAGAGTAACAAGAAATCTAGTTCGATCCTGACGCAAGAACTAAGCACTACCCGCCTCGGTGGCGTAGTTGGCTAACGCGCTAGTCGTGTTGAGCTCGACTGCTGAGGACGGAGAGATCGAGGTTCGAATCTCTGTCGGGTGAACTGGGGGTGGTTTTTCCTAAATGGTTTTCCACTCTACCTCCACGCAAATGCGGGTTCACTTCCTCTAATTTAAAATTTGTAACAACCTTTTATATTTCACAATATAATAGGTATTTATTTAATCTTTTTTGATGAAGATCTGGAAAGAGTACGTTGGTTAGACTATGGCTCCGAAAGGGGTAGGCCTACAGAGACTGACTAAAGTTTGTAGAACACTGCTTTAGACGATGGCCAGACGATATTTACAGTTCAGTACTAACTGGATCAAAACAAAGTGCTTATCGCTTTCTCAATTCTCCTCAAATTTCACAGTAAACTCCGTGTTTTACATCTGAAATCTTTCCTTGCTCTTCCAACTAATGCATTAACTAACCTCCTTTTCATTTCTAGCTGAAACATAACTTTTTTTTTTCTTTCGTATCAAGTTTTTTTTCTCTTATCTATTCTCGATACAGTGTTCCCCACCTCCTCTTTGGTATATGAAGGCAAGGTGCCAAGATATTGGTTAATGGCGAGCTGGAGTGGGAGGAGCCATCTCGGAAGGAAGGAGGTGCAGGGGAGGTGGGAAGTGGTTAATTTAAGATATCGGTAGCTTGGGTTCAAAGCCCATCCATTTTACCGTGAGTGATTTTTAAAAGAATACCTAGAGACTACCTAGGAACAGTGGCGTGGCATGATGCCAGCTAAAGCAGAGTTGGTTCAAACTATACCTGTTAATTTGTTCTCATCACTTAGTAGAACATTCGTTGGCCAGGTATCAACGAAAACACATTCCAATGGGAGGTATATATAGCGGAGTCTATATATTATGATTAGTCAAATTGAGACAAAATGGGAGAGAACATAATTATCACGACACGCCACTGCCTCCCTTAGAAGATCAGCCTTAAGGAAGGTCTTTACCCCTTTTTTCCGTCCTTGAATCAGGGGTTCTATGATAAATACCTACCTACATTGAGGTATTTTTTTAGTTGTAGTACAAGTTCGGAAATACTGTATTTATGTGGATACTTAACCAACACTTTCAAAGCAAATTACTTAAATAACTAACTTAACTTAATGGTGACCTGGCGGTCTAGGGGTGTCAGACTTCTGTGCTGGCGGCCGGGGTTCAATCCTCGGTCCCGGCACAGATTTATCTGATTACCAAACCCTTCCTTCACCTCTGACAAGACATCTTGTGAATGTGGGGAATGCCAGGCCTCCACCGTGGTCCGGATTACACGTTAAACTGTAGGTCCTCCATTTCATCTTACATTCACCCTACCATTACACATTAGCGTAAGTGCGTATAACCCGAACGGGTAGTAAGACGCGGTGCTAATAATAATAATAATAATAATAATAACTTAGCTTAATAGATTATTTTTAAGCCCGTACTATCTATTGACGAACGCAATTCCTATTTTTTTTAAATTACCTTCCTCATCTTATGTCTTAAGATTAGCTTAGTTTAAGTACGCTATTTAATAGTCGGGCCAATAGAGTGCACAGATCATCAACACAATAACTATCAAATGGCGTAGGAATACCTGAAGTGATTATATCTAGTAGATTTTTAAACTAAAGGACAAGCCAGCTTCATTTTCAAAAAGTATGCCTCAAGGCGGTGCTATACTAGATACAGGATCATACCTACCCAGACCAGAATCGAATAGGTCGGTTTCTTATGCAAAACTGGCACATTCCTTTCGAGTTTAGGTAGGTTTCACCTTGTATATTTTAGTATAGCACCGCACTTGAGGTGTGGTATTGGTCAAATGGGGACCAAGTGGCTGAGAATATAGTTATCACAGATAAAGATTTAACGAGCTTTATCTAACATGGTAGCAGTCCACGATGGGTCACTGCAATAAACATACATTCGTTTTACACTACCTTTACGTGGGGTTGGTCAAATGAATAGTGAGGCAAAGGTACTAGTTTTACAGTACAGTACAGTAGGCCTACAGTAAAATCTTACCTGCTTTGGTAACAACCCACTAAGCACCTTGACACTATATTAAATGGATTTTGAGAAGAAAAAACTCTATGTATATAATCTTATACGTAGAGTCATCTGATCAACAGCTGTCAATTTTTTTTGTATAAACAGTATCAATACGTAAAATAATAGTATTAATAGGCCTAATAATATAGTTTAATTAATAAATGTTGACAGTAAAGTTTTTCTTTAATTTAAAATCAGTTCCAGTGTTTTTAATATAGTTTCAAGGTGCTTAGTGGGTTGTTACCAACGCAAGCAAGATTTTACTGTACTGTACTGTAAAACTAGTACCTCTGCCTCACTATTCATTTGACCAACCACACGTAAATGTAGTGTAAAACGAATTTATGTTTATTGCAGTGACTCATCGTGGACTGCTACCAGGATAGATAAAGCTCGTTAAAACTCTATCAGTGATAATTATGTTCTCAACCACTTGGCCCCCATTTGACCAATACCACAATCTCTGTCTACACACCTCACATGCCTAGGCATGTTTGTTGATAGCCGGCCAATGGATGTTCCACTAAGTGATGAGAACAATTTACAGGTACAGTTTAGCTCAGCAACAAGGCTTGCTACTGGTTTATTGAATTTAAACATCAAATTTGGTATTCAATGGGCGAAGATTTACTAGTACATTCCCATCAAGTTTTGCTTGCCTTAGCAACAACCCACAGTGTAAGTACTATTAGATTTGAAGTGAAACGTTATTGATGTGATGAAGCAATTTAAGACGATAAATACTTTAAATAAAGTACTAATTAGTTAAGGTTGTTGAGCGTTGGTGAGTTGTTGAAAGTGAGTCCCCCCGTGTACTAGGCAACATCCTGACGAGCATGAGTCTGAATGGAGCCTGATAGACGCCAGCCACCCAGCCAGAAGATAAACCAAGAAGGGGTAAAAGACAAGAGAATAAGGGGAACAGTGTGAAGAAAACAAGGGAAACCACCCCTCCTTCAACCCCTCTCACACTTATAAGGAAGGCTAACTCGGACAGAACAAGAAAGAAAAGAGAAAAACCGCCGCTACAATGATCCGGTGGAGATAAAAGCAAAGAACAAGGAAAAAGGCAAAGAGTCATCCTGAACGAATAGGGAGGGATGGGGAAAGTTTTTGGTCGCAGAGAAAGGGTGGTTTTGGGGGTTGTAAGAGAGGGGGGTGGGGTGGAAAAAAATATTTCGCTTTTAGTGTTTTATTTATTTGGTTGGTGTTGTAGAGAACGGGGACTAGCATAAAGCAAAGAAGCAAGGAACAACGGCGGTGGGTAAGGGATAGATAGATATATCGGTACGCTGGCCCTTAGCCAAAGGCCGTACCGGGATGATGGTCTACTCTAGCTTGGTAAGAATCTTCCCCCCTCTCCCTCCACTTTTCCTATCCAACCACCCGCATTTCGCTTGTTTTACAGATTCGTTTTGGTTTTTTTTTTGACAGAGTAGAAAGAGGATCATTTTATTTTATTTTTTACCTCCGGTGGACGCAGAAGAAAAAAATATGATAAAAGATTGGTTAAAATAGGAGAGTAAAAATGTACAATAAAGTTTTTTTTGTGTGTGGTTGTAAGAGGGTGGTTTCTTCTGTTTTAAGAGATGGGGTCTACACACCCCCACTCCCGGTTGGTGATGGTAATCAAGATAGCGGGTTTTGGGTTGGTATGAATGTGACAACATTCTTCAAAACAATGTTTCATGCTGCAGTAGTTCTCAAAACAGGACACAAGTCTCTAGAGTAGCCATTAAAAAAAACTTTTAACACCAAGGCTATAAACAAGTCAATCTAAGGGATGACTAAGGTTGCTTCACGGGAAATACACTTGCTTTAGCGTCGAGGATGTGATAAATTCCATTTAGTAAATCACCTTACACTGGACCTTGCAGAGTTTTAAACCTTGACCTTCACATAACTAAACCAGAAACCTAGTTTACTAGTATCCTGACGTCTTTTAGGGGCTGCCCTTAAATTACGTAAGTCCCCCCTTACCCCTTGATTATTAACCCCCTTCTTTCCCCACGTTAGAGATTGTAATATTCTCCTCCCCTTTTCCCATCTTAAGTATTTTTTAAAGATTAGGTTAGTTAGATTATTTTTTATTTTTTTACTTTAACGTGTTAATCTCGCAGTAGACTAGACTGCCAATGACGCGGAGATTGAGGTTCGAATCTCGGTCGGGTGTAGGCCTACGGAGGGTAGTTTTTCCAAAAATTGTTTTCTACTATACCTCTACGCAAATGCGGGTACACTTCCTTAGTACATAAGCTTATAGCCCGAACGTATAGTAAAACGTGGTGCTAATATATATTAAACATAGCTTTGGCAATAAAACGAGTGATGAAATTTTAGAATATTTTAATTGCAGTAAGTAAATGGAATATAAGTGATTTTTATAACTAAGGTTGGGGCACCATGTAGGTGCGATTATTTATTTCCGGTGAGATGATGTGATTATAATGATGTTGATTACGTGGTGCCAGTATAAGTCGTAAAACTAGCTTAGGTCTAATTAACCAGACCATGGCAACCATAGAAATAATTCCCCTTAGAAAAAAATAGCCATGGTATCACCGGTAACCGATTCGGTGGATACGGGTCCTTTAGATTAGTAGCCAGGAATAATGAATGACCACTAAACTAAGAGGCCAGCTGACAGTCAAACGATTCATTTAAACTAAGAGCTTAGAAAAATTTAACTAGGATTCGCACCCCAAACTCCCCATCACTTGCTAACCAAACTAGATGAGACTGACGTCCTCATCCGTGCAACCACTGGAGTGGGCTTACTGTGAAATGCATAGTATCTAAAACATTGGGAAAACAAAGCCTGACCTAGAATTTATATATAAAAGTTCAATTAGCCTATTAGAATAAAAACCCTTTCCTGAAGACTAATTAAATATGTTGATTTGGGCAGTTATTTATTTGGAAGTTCAGTACTTACACATGACCATCTTAGTCGTACTAATTTCTATAGGACAATCTAAACCATACAGAATTTCTTAGATAGCCCGGATACATGACATAATTTAGTGTACAAGATGTTGTGACCACATGATTGGCTCGATCCGCTTCAGTGGCCACGTGGTCTAACGCGCTACTCTAGTGTTGGACTGTACTGTCAAAGACGGGGAGATCGGGGTTCAATCCCAGTCGGGGGCACTGAGCATGGATGTTCCTAAAAGGTTTTCCACGCAAATACGGGTGCACTTCATCTCAATTCAACTTTCCTAATCCCTAATTCATAGTGTAATTAGTACATAGGCATATAACCTGAACGGGTAGTAAGACGCGGTGCTAAAAAAAAATTCGTTAGTGTGAACAACCAAGATTGTATATTTGCTTTGTACAAATTCATTGCAAACAATTAATTGTACAGTACCTTGTATGAAATATAGCACGTCATAATCAAAGTCATTTTTACTGTACACATTTTGAGTTGAAAACATAGATAGCCCTGTCTGTTTGACGCTTTCATTTTTAATGAATGACTATATTTTTTAACAGATAACCAATATGTATTAAAATTATTACAGGAATTAAACCCGAAACATAAAGGTTTTCAATTGAGTCCCAAATATAGAGGTTTTTGACTGTTTACAAAGAAAATAATCCTTTATTCATATTTATAGTCTTAAGGTATAATTAGGTATACCAATATTTATAGTAAGTATAAATAATTGTATATATTTTATAAATGAGTCCAATGATTATTTAATCACAAAAAAATAGCAAATAAGCCAGGTATAATTTTCAAATTGTGTGTGCCCGAGGAATAATAACTGGGCAAAATTTGTGTGCAATCAGTGTGACCAAGATCTTGTTTAGGCCTAATTTCTTTCACAAAATTTTCTACAAGAAATTGTGTCGTGTGTAGTGGACTTTGCAAAAAAATCCAGTTTTTGCAGTAATTTTACTATATTTTACTAATAACAAATTATAGCAATTGCTAAACAAAATGAATCAAGGCCTACTTTTGAATATCTTCTCCTTCAAAATGGTTAGAGCCCCGACATTACCGACAACAACAAACTAGACTAAACTAACCTAATGTCTAATTCCGCGTGCCCAGCAATGCAGTTAATTGTTACTTAATTCGACAATTATTAGGTTCTTATCCGTTGGGTGGTCTTACTTAACCACTGGATAATTTAAGATGCAATTTCCATTCTAAAAACCATTGTGCAGCTCTAAGTCATAGTTTGTGCAATTCTAAAATAGAGTGGGTGACTGGAATTACTAACGATTAAAAAAAGGAAGAAATATAATAAAAAAATCACTTTATTTAACTCAATGGTAAAAATATTTTTAACGTAAAATTATTTCTGAGGGCCGTATGCAACAGATTCTAACATCATATGTATTGGGGTCGTGGCAGGATTGAATAATTTCTTTAAAACGTTATTTCATACCAAATTTGGGACCTCACTTTTGGGGTGTTCCCTTCACGCCGATCTCTTGCTGTGGGCCATTCAAAGAAGCGGATCTCAATGTTTCAATGGAACCAGGCATGTTGTGGTTGACGCATACAATTGTTTATCCTCTGGTCATATCGCATGGGTTGTTCTAGTTTAATGACTTCATTTACCCACATTGTTGGTCACATGTGCCAGACGTCAAGCTCTTCTAGTTTGGTTCACCGGTAATGGAAGGTAGGGAGGGATCCGAATCCCATTTGGGTGTACTGAAGGCAATTTTTCTTAGCACACGTATCTGTGGGCATATTTTCTCTAAATGTCTACCATTATCATGTCTACCTCATTAATATAATTATGATGCGTCTGCCCGGACTGGAATTAAAACGTGATGGAAATAAATCTACAATTCAGGGTTCTAACCACTCAGAAAAATATAGGCTTTATTTATTTATGATGTATTCAATGTGCACTTTCTGAACCAACTTTCAGCACACGAGAATTTCTATTGGCGAGAGCGAAAGGATCTACCAATTTGGCCGAGAAAGGTATGTTCACATATCTTACAAGGTTCTTTTACATACCACAATCGGTATGAAACAAACGGCTTTACTTACCCTCATAAGGAAATTGTGCTACGGATTTTTTATTTCTATAAAACAACCTGGTGACTCCAGGTTGGGTCTGAGCCCACGATCGTCGGGAACTGAGGCGAGCACTGTACCCCGAGACCACTATACTGATTGATTTCTTTTAGAATGAAGTAAATAATCTTTCGACAGTTTCTATTAGTACCGCGCCTTGCCATTCAGGTTATACGCATCTTTCACCGGGTCTCAGAACATGGACACCCTTTGTTTATTAAGTAATAATAAGAATTAGCGAGATATAAATATACGATGTTGACGCAATGTGCTGGTACGGAGGTGTTCATTCGCAGCTGAAGGTCACGTCACCTGTCATAAGCAATCAAACATGAGGCAGGGAGTATTGTAAACAGCTGAACTTCCAGACAGATGAAACAAGACGCGGGTCTGACGCAAATTACTGAGCAGGCATTTTACGTAAACACCACCTCGCTCGCATTCATAGCAGGTAGGTCGTTTACCTGCTTCTGCAGAACTGCTTGATCAACCCGGGGTTTTAAAATAAATAAACAATACACGTTTATAAACAAATTACCTGAGCAATTGTTTGGAGGTTGCTTATATTCGGATGATTAAATAATGCACGTTTATAAACAAATAACATGATTAACCAGTTTGGGGCAGTTTATATTCAAATAAATAATGGACATTTATAGATACATTATCTGATCAACCTGTTTAAGACAATTTATATTAAATAAATGTGCGTTTATTAAAAAAAAAACAATATCTGATCTAACTATTTGAGGCAGTTTAAATCATAGTCCATAAGAGTTTTCTCAGATATAATAAATGCAAAGTAATTTCCATAAGCGCCTTTTCAAATTTTCTTAAGATTTGACATATACAGTATGTTTTGTAAAGGCCGACGTGTATGAAAATCAGAATGGCCACAATTATCAATGAATTATTTTGTTAAGAGGCACTTTATAAATGGTTAATAGTCGTAAACGGCGGCAACACTATTTTCAAAAGGGATATAAGAAGAACGATTCATTTATAAAGCTCAATTTTACAAATCGAGCTTGACGTCAAATATTAATACTAAAAAGTGAAATTGGTGCGATTTTCTGTTTGTAGTTTTTATATATAATAAAAATGTGGAACAAATTATGGTTTGAAAAACCTGTAAAAGGATGGGAACTCAAAAACTTACAAAGTTTTATCAACTCAGAGAAGAAAGATTATATATAAGTTGAGCATAAATTTAACAAATCCAGTCTAATCATATACACAAAAATATACACTTTCGTACTAAAGAGATAATTAGAAACACAAAAAATACTGTTTATTCAATAAAGTGCTAATTTCAAACATTAAAAAATATACAATATATAATACTGTGTGTATGTTTATATAAGCTATATATAGGCTACATATATAATTTCACTTCACAAAGTTTATTATTATTTTTATTATTAATTATTTACATAGATTACAAGCTACGTGTTAATAGTAGAAAAACATCATTACACTATTCAAATGATTAATTCTAAAAATTAGTACCATAGATTAATATTTTACTAAAGAAAGTATAAAAATCTGGTGCAATGTGTTTATATAGATAAATAAAATAATTGAAGATAGTAAAATAGTAAAGATATTTATAAACTATACCTAATTATAAATGTGTCATCATTTTACATAGCTACAGTACAACAAATTAAAAGTAGTAAGTTTTCATATAAATCCGTTAAAAACCACAAAAAACAAAGGAAGAAATGTACTAAATATAAAACTAGGTGATAATCTAAGAAATATTATATTTGCTACTTTGTGTAGTGTACAACTGTCCTTGTTGCAGGATACAGACTCTTCCCCAGCGCATTATAGCTCCTCGTTATCAAAAGTTTGTTGGTTTGAAAGTTTCTACCCCCTCCTCCCATTTTCTTTATACGGAACCGTTGACCTTAACAAACTACTGACGCAGACCCTACTCTGTACAAACCTTTATCTCTATTAACTCTTAGTTTTATCTTGAATTACGTAGTTTTGTTCTTATTTTTATGTAGGTCTACTAAATCTTCCTTTCATAAGTCATCTCACATCTCTTGGGCTTCCTTATCAAAGTTAACTTATTACAATACTTGAGTATAGTCTGTGATCGATATGGATCCAGGGTTTATCTGAATATAATTGGACCACAAGCTAAAGAACCTTATCTTGCAGTCCAAAAGCTACTTAACTTTACTTTTATGCATTGATACATCACGGTAGTTGTGCTTCAATTGTCACTTTAGGGTGTAATAGGGCATAAAGTACCAATTTTGAGAGCTTTAAGTTGAATCTAGTGGGCTTTCGTCAATCTTGGCTACCCTGCATTTATTTTAAATTACTTATTAAGGTTCTTTCCATGGCTGTAGGAACAGTTTATCAAGATGGCTCTCAAGCTTCAGCTATAGCTTGACTAAGAACACAGTAGTAAGAAGATTTTAGAAAATTCAAACACTTTTTAGTCAATATTGAAAAAAAAATACAGTTTTATTATTACTAACTTAGGCCTATTTAAGTGGCATTGGTACATTTTGTCAAAAGGGACATCCTCAGACCATGTCACAACACGTAAATGGAAGAAGTTTTTTTTTTTAATTGTCAGATATCACCCTTCCTGTTGCATAGGCAGACTTGTGTGTACCTATTTTTTTTAAAATTATTTTGTCCCATTATAAACATTGATTGAAAAAACATACGTAAGATGTATTTTGATCTTCCCCTGTAAGATCGTAAGAAAACATAAGAGAATAATGATACCCCACCTAAAAAAACAAAACAAAACCTTACGTTAATTAAGGACGGTTCCTAAAGTGAATATAAACGATTTCGTTGCAATAGGTACCTAGAATAAAATATTTTCATGTGACAGACTGTACTTTTAGCATTGAACCATAGCACACACACACACACACACACACACACACACACACACACATATATATATATATTATTATTATTATTATTGTGTGCAGAGCATGTTAGCCAGCAGCTGTAGATAAGGGGGTTCCTGGGTTCGCGTCTAGTATTGGTCTAGGTGCAAGGGGTTAATGATGTGAACGCGCTTGCTGTGTCAGTTATTACTACCCTCAATGATATATGAGGAGCAGTGACCGCCCCTCTCTTACCCCATCCCCTTCCATCATCCCTTCCTCCTCTCCCCTCACCCCTTCATGACCATCGGGTTAAAATTGTGTGATGAATGCTGTTTTTTTTTGTTTTTATACCATAGGTCGATTGGCGATTAAAAATCTGCGGAGACCACAAATAGTACGTTCAGAGGTTAACGTACAATCCAAATTATCGACTTGGGTTTAAGTTATTTTACTCTATTTGTGACCATTTATTTTGTTCACATATGAGATACTGACGATTCATTTTAACTTTTTCTCGACACTTTGGAGAAAAAATATTGTGATCGTCAAAAAAATTTTAACTCGAGATTTTGATAAATGTCGACGTTTCATGACCGCCTGAAACCTAAAATGTTGTTTTCTCCATGTCTTCTGTGTGTCAGTACCTTGGACTAGAGCCGAAACTATTTTATAGATTTTGATTAAATGTAATATCTAGACACAATTTATTATTATTATTATAAACAAGATGGCAATTTGGAATGCCAGGCCTCCACCGTGGTTCGGATCCCACGTTAAACTGTAGGTCCTCCATTTCATATCACAATCAACCTACCATTACATATTAGCGTAAGTGCGTATAATCCGATCGGGTAGTAATACGCGGTGCTGCTAATAATAATAGTAGTAATAATAATATGGCAATTCTCATTTTCTCATGAAAATTACCTTGAAGATAATTTACACGAGGAAAATTTTCCAATTTTCATAATTTCTCCGCAACTATTTGAGACACGAAATATCTTATCGTTGTAAAGTTGTAGTACTGTTAAAGATACAAATATTTTATTTGAAATATATTTGTATAAAACCAATGGTTTCTGAGCTATAATCAAAAAGGTCCTTATGCTATTTATTATAATTTTGGATTAGTTAAAAATTAATTTGATTCTTATGCTCTTTGGTGGACAAAGATATTCCTCTTTTCTCAGTGTTCCTAGTTTCTTATGCCATAGAGTAAGTAACAATGTATATTATTTCATTTGTGATTTTTGGGGTAATGTTCACCAAAAAATACGTAGACCTATTATTTCGTTTCACAAGTCTTAACGAGTGCTTATTATTACATGACTTAAGATAAAAGCGAGAGAAAGTCTGTGCGGTGCATCATACCATTCCTTTTTTACTTTCTTAATATTGTTATCGTGAACATTTTCAATCGTGAGATTATAGATCTTGATATTTGATCTGCCCACAAACTAAAAAAAAATGGGTCTGTCAGTCTCTGGAGATAGAGCCGAAACGACTTGATAGATTTTGTTCAAATTATGATAGTTTTTATTAGGCCATACCCCGATGTATCGTGAGTTTTATTTCACTTTTAGCTTACAGTAGTTTAATAATGATTGGTTTGATAAAAATTTTAATCTTATACAAAATGGATATCTGAGGAATATTTTACATAATAAATAACATTGGATTTTTATTTTTCAAAGAAAAAAAATCATTTGAGAATACTGATACTGATACCGATTACTGATTCTTGAAAATGTATGTGTGAGAAAGTATGTACGATTTGGTACTATCCTTTCTTTTGTAGAGTTATGTATTGACAGTTATAGTCCCACACACATTTTTAAAGGTGGTGCAGTATAGATAGTGAAGAAGAATTTTTATTTTTTATTTAAAACATTAAAAATATTGGACCTACTTGGTTAGCTAGAATTGAGCAAAATAGTTGACTCAACCACATTTAAGGAAAAATGGAATCTCCAATTTTTTTAAAATCCATTTCCCTTGGCTTAGGAAGTAGTGTCACCCATTAATTTACTAGGGGCTTAAGGGGTCATAAAATGTATTGGGGTTATTATTTATATATGATTTTCTTTATAATTGAGAGTTTTAGGGGCACTTTTAATGGGTTTAGCGGTGTTTTAATATCATGTCTGATATCGTGTTGAAAGTCTTGCCTTAAAATATCTTCGACCCATTTTATAGGCCTAATCAAATACTAAACCCTTTATATATTATAAACAAATAATAATAAATTTAACAATAAAATTAATACAATTATTAAAGTGAGTTAAATTAATTTTTTTTAGAACTAGACACATTAAAAATCCAATGATTTATTGAGTCTTAATAATCAATTCATAATAATTATTCAACATTAATTATCATAAAATATTAGCTCTTCTTAAAACGAGGTAAGAAAATTACTTACTAATATAGTAATCTACCCAGATATAAAGGTACAAAAAAATCTACAGTAATATCCAAATTTTTGTTGTTCAAGTACCCTTAGATAATATAATTATAGTCTTACATATTCTATATTACGCATCTAGGGTAGAGAGAGAGAG
>CABEEJ010006967.1:0-17228 GCA_901482245.1 Timema douglasi | reverse complement strand
GGGGGGGGGGGGGGAAGCCTTTTCACACAAAAAATTAGCTAAGTTTCTTTGATTTTTAAAATTTTAATAGCATAATATTAAACTCCATAAGTTAGACGAAAAAATAGGTTTTCTCCCACTCCTAATATATTTTCCCCATCTTATAAGGCTAACAGCCGTAAGCAGTCGTAAAGTCATATTTAAAAAAAAATTTGCCCCTTTGCACGTGCGTTGGGACTGCGATAAGACTTAACTTTTCTAAAAGAGATGCTTGGGTGGTCGGGACTTTAGGCTAATTTCTATTTGTCCCAATTTATTTCCAGTCAGCCCTGGTTTGAGACCTGAAATAACAAATTGACCCACCTACATATATTTATCACTAACAAAAAAAACTAAGTACAGTGATACGTTCATAAGCTTTGCCGGGAATTCAACCTGAGACGTTCATATATATATAGGTTCAAAAGTTAATAGCAAAAATAATGTCAAACCGATTGATGAAAGAAATATGCTAGTACTTGAAAAATACTCATATTACGCAAATCATAGAACTCCTTCTAGCCTCTATGATTGATTGTATAGTGTTAATATAACTATCTTAAGTTTGTAAGACGTAGTGTTGATGCACCTATTTTTCTAAAAAGTGCACTTTTAATCTAGCCCATTTCGTTGATCACGCAGTCTAAGACATCAGGTTAGCGATACACTGGTTTGCTGGTGAAGGGGGGGTTTAGATTCGAATCTCAACCATGGCTTTTCCCTTTACTTTATAGGCTAATGTGAATGCGATTAATCTAAAACCACCCTATTCATAATTACGTTTTAATCTAAGGTAGGATGGGATGGTACGTGAGGAAAAGCCAGTGTTTTTGAAGTTTTTATGGCAAAATTTTTTTTGTCCAAAATAAATAGAATATTGCTTCAGTACAAACATCTTATATATAAAATTCTCGTGTCACAATGTTCGTTCCCGTACTCCTCCGAAACGGCTTGACCGATTCTGTTGAAATTTTGTGAGCATATTGAGTAGGTCTGAGAATCGGCCAAAATCTATTTTTCATACCCCTTAGTGATAAGGGTTGTCCACCCTTAACATTTTTCTATAATTTTTAGACATTTTTTTAATATCTTTATTTTTTTTATTATGTCGCATTAAAAAATACATACAACCCTAAATTTTTACCCTTTTATCACCAACCCCTATTTTTTAATAGCCATTTTAGTAATTTAATCATTTTTCATCCCCGGTCGATAACTGATCAATCGTCATGTGCCAATTCAATTCAAACGTATTCAGTTTCCGATTAGATTGGCATTTGCAATGACTATCAACAAATCCCAAGGTCAAACGATGTCTATTTGTGGCTTAGATTTGAGAACACCATGTTTTTCACACGGACAATTATACGTGGCATGCTCTCGAGTGGGTAAACCATCCAGTTTGTTTGTGTTAGCTAAAGATGGACTAACAAAAAATATTGTTCACGCTATGGCATTAAGAGATTGATATTGTTTGTTAGTGTTACTGTCGTAATTGATTAATTAATGATATATAATTTTAAGGAATAAATTATAATAACTTAAAAATAATGTTTGCCTTTTGTTATTTTTATATTCCCTCATCGTTCACAGCGCTCCATGCCTATTTCACGCATATACCACATTCTTACACACTTACAATAAGTAAGCTATTTTTTGTCTACACTAGAAATTACTTAAAAATTATTTATATGGCAAAACAACGTTTGCCGGGTCAGCTAGTAGAATATAATTTTCTTCGCACGGTGATAAAAACCGTTGTTGATTATCTTTCAAGGGTGTTTTATAATTTAATGACAACTTTTTCTCTTCATTTAAAAAGTTTGTTAGATAATACCACCATGCTCATGGTAAATATTCAACAACTGTTGATATCAAAATGTGAAGAAAATTAAACTATATGTTTTTACCTGGAGCAATATTTTATTTATTTTGGCCAAACGAATGTTTTGACATAAAAACTGCAAAAACACTGGCTTTTTCTCGCGTCCTCGTTCATACTACCAACCAGCCACCTTAATAACGTTGGTGTAACCCACGCCAGTGGGCACGTGGTCCAAATGTTAACCTCATTTTTAGTCTGGTTTGTGGTAGTGGGGGGTAAGAGTGGCCGTAGCCTGATGGCATAGAATTTTAGCCGGGCTTACTCAGGTACTTGAACGTTTTCCCCTGTAAATGCAGGTACATTTCCTCTAAATTCTACTTTCCCCTTTTCTACCATGTTGACGTAAATAATAGTATATTCGTATAGCCCGAACGTGTACGCGGTTAAAAAACTTTGATGAAAAACGGATGATACTAGATCAAAATGTAATTGTACCGTGACTTTTATGGTTTGTTTTTATACCGTCTCCTTGAAGTCACATGCATAATTCAAATATAACTAGGTTTAGGTACATAGGAAAGCAATGGGATGGAAGTATTATTTTGGTGAATGCATTCTTCTTAAAATATTTGTTCACATACTTGAGCATTAAATATGCAAAGCAAAATAAAATGCATTTTTCATTTATTCGTTTTTGATTCGTTTATAGAAGTTTTGATTCATATAAATACTGTAGTCACCCCAACCAAATATAAAATTGTTTATTTAACGTTTGTTCTCTACCGACATATTGACTAACTTACACATACATTAAATCCTGGACAGCAACACCAATATGTGACGCAACTGTACAGTAGCCCCATGACTTCTTTGGTGCTGACTGACAGCTCACAGCTGACAGCTGACGGCTTTGAAAAGTTACCAGACCAAATTATATATCCCTACGCCGAACCATGTGATCTGCAAAACAGCAGTTGTAACTTCGGACAGTCAAAATATAGGTATATTCCTAAATGTTGACTGTCAGAAGTCATCTGTGAGCTGTCAGTCAGCACCAAAGACGCCACGGGGCTACTGTATAGACTACATACTTGTGTAAAAGAACGATGACACACAAATACTGAATTATTTTACATTCTTCATGCTAGAACCTAAGTGCTCTAAGACATTTATTTGCCCCCTCCCCCAACCTGTCACTAACTACCTGACTAAGGGTAGGAGGAATCTTAATTTAATTTATGGAAGCAAGGGCAAATTTCTCCGTCAAAACTATGCGATTAAACTAGGTCATGCACCGCATCAGGACGATTCACATATTTAATGGAACAAGAACGATGAAGGTCAAATTTGAGAGGAAATACACCCGATCAGAAGTGGAGTGGGAAACCATTTTGGGGGGAAAAATCACCCTCCGTAATCTTACACCCAACCAGGATTCAAACCATGACCTCCCTGTCACGGACAACCCAGACCAAAAGGAGGCTGAGATGTGGGTAACATCTAGTTAGCGATAAAATTGATTGGATGGGTGTTGTTTGTGCTAAATCTAAAGACTGAGGTTCGATTCTTGCACCGGGTGCATTGGAGCGTATTAATAAGGTATTTATTGGACCTTTAGTTCCATAAAGTGCTGCCATGATCGAACATAAGGTACCTTCTTTCCCGTATTCATGTGGTGAGCAAAGAAGAATGTGTCCTTGATTGCCCCCCCCCCTACCCCAGCGCTTTCCCTTCCCTAACCACCCTATCCTACAACCGACACGCGACGTTCCTTGTTCCTGGAACACGTTCTCTCTATCTCTAGCTAGACGAGTTCCAGGCCTCTATGTTACTTCGCTAACGCGGGTTTTAACAGTCAGCCTCTTCTACTCCCCAACAAAGCGTTCCGGGTGTAGGGAGAGAAAGGGGGTGGGATTGTACTGGGGGTAAATCTTTTTATCCCCCTTGTGAGTTTCAGTTTTTATTGTTCCGATCCTAACTACCCCTCTAAACATTAGTCCAGCTGATGAGTATTGTGATGCTGAGTCTACAGGATGTGCCATATACTTCAGTGCAGGCTTAGAGAAGAGAGGAAGGTGATGCCTAGCATTGCGGGAAGACAGGGGAAATTCTGGTGATTTCACCATAAAAGGAAATAATCAATGAAAAATCTGGAATTCTACGGACATATCTATAGTCCTTAACGTATTGAAAAATATATAAAGAAACAACATTTTAATGCAAAATTAATTATGAATACACCTACTTTAGTGGCCGTATGGTCTAAGGCGTCACTCTAGTGTTAATCTAGACTGCCGACGACGGGGAGTTTGGGGCTAGAATCACGGTCGGGTGTACTGAGGGTGGTTTTTCCTAAACGGTTTTCTACTCTCCACACAAATGCGGATACACTTCCTCTAAATTCAACCTTCCTCATCCTTAACTCATTAACGTAATTATTAGATATGCATACAACCCGAACAGGTAGTAGGACGTGGTGATAAAAGAAGATGAATGCATACTTTTTAGGCACCATATTGACAATTGCTTCTATAAAGGCCGCAGAAATGCCAAAGAAACTTAAACATTTTATTATTATTATTACGTTAATATGAAAGCTACCCTTCAATTATCCTGTCCAGAGTCTAATATGTTGTATGCCTATTTAAATATTGGGTAATTGAAAAAAAGTTTTGGGGAAAACATTGGTTGTTTTGTTATAAATCCAAAGCCTAGAATATATTGAAAATACAAGGAGCTCCCAAACACATTGAAACCCTGTACTTTTGAAATGAGAATATGGTTATGTCATAGCTATTTCCCACTGTGAAATATGCTTAATTAATTTATAATCTCTCTTATTCCGGTAGGGATACATTATGCTAGGAATGAGTATGTTTGATAATGGATTTAATATTTATTTTAACATTCGAGAAAATGTTTTATTCGAACTAATTAGACGTGCGGATGAAACAAGTCATCAAGAAAATTCAAAATTTTATGAAACCTTCTGCCCAAATAATATAGCATTGCCTTGCCCAGTTTTTAATATATTGTTTTAATGACCATTCCCCGTATGTACTGTAGCTTTTCAAAATATTGTTTATCACCGCATTTTACTACTTATTCAGGTAGTATAATTACTCTAATGGGGTAGAGATGAGGAAGGAGGCATTTTAGAGGTGATCTACCCGTATTTGTGTGGAAAGAGAATTTGAAATTATGTGCGTTTGGGGCCGATTTTATTTGGGAAATCCTGTAGGAGTATTCTGGCCAAAGAAAAGTACCCAAAACTTTTTTTTTTTTCTTCTTCTTCGTATCAATAATGTTGTATCAAGCACATTCCAATTTTCATAGTAAGAGCTTTTCAGACAAACTAATTTTTTCTGTGTACAATGTTGGCATTTTACTATTTTATAGGTCTTAATATTATCCATTTAAAGATACATCTTCATATCACATGACTTGGATGTATGAATACCTCACTGGATCTAGTAACTTTTTTTAGCTGTACAATAAGGCTCTTTTTGTGAACATTAGACTGTAGGTATTGTGTCACACAGAACATAATATTTTTTCTCAGCCCTTGATGTTGCCCTCCCTCTGCAATATCACCCCTGTGGCACAGTAGCATAGGGGACACGTGACCATTGTCATCCAAGAACACCCCCTTCCCCACTATCCCACCTCCTTGCTCACATCTCCTATCTGGGGTGCACAGTTTGGTTCCAGTTCTCACGTGCTGCAATAACATACAGCAGTTGACATAAAAAAACAACTGAGGAAACGCAGAGGAGATACCCGGAGTTTGTGAAAGTGTTTCGATCGAACTGGTACTAAATTCCCGTCCTCTACAGCAGTAGTTATTAAACTTTTATTAATCGCGGCCCCCTAAATATAGTAAATATTTTCGTGACCCCTTCGTTTTTATTAACATATTAATCACTAAGATTTATTATAAAATGGTGGCTTTATTTACTTATTATAATAACAAACAAATAAAAAACAGAAATTAACTTACCTAAATGTATTTAATGGGACCTCTACTGTAGAATACTTTCCACTAATTTGTCTATTCTTGTTTAGTTATATTAGGTAATGCTATTTGCATGCAGGAGTCGATTCATGGTCGATTTTACTGCTTCATTATTTACTATTGTGTAAAATCCCTTTTCACATAAATAAGTATAGACAAAGGGTAGAAAATTTTGAATGGCGGCGGTAAACAGAGGTGGATTATTTGTACTATCCGTGAGTTCTATTATCCTTGATTCCCCTCCCAAGAAAAATTGAAATGAGAGCCTACTTTACTTACATGCCTACGCTCATCGAATTATTTCTTCCAAAACGTAAAATTTAAGATAATTGACTTCAGTAATAATCAAATAACATCTTAAATTATTTTTTCGAGGCCCCCAAAAAACCTTTCGCGATCCCCCGGTTAAGAATCGCTGCTCTACGGGACCCAAATTAGATACATGATACTTACTAAACAGTTCTGTTTATGTGCTCAGGTTCATTAATATTACCCTGTTGTTTCAATAGATATTAACGCTAGATTTAATTGTAATAGAACCCGCCTCGGTGGCGTAGTTAACTAACGCGCTAGTCGTGTTTAGCTCGACTGCTGAGGACGGGGAGATCGAGGTTCGAATCTCGGTTGGGTGAACTGGGGGTGGTTTTTCCTAAATGGTTTTCCACTCCCACCCTCCACGCAAATGCGGGTTCACTTCCTCTAATTTATCCTTCCCAATTCCTAATCCATTAGAGTAATTAGTACTTAAAGCGTGTAACCCGAACGGGTAGTAAGACGCGGTGCTAAATATTATTATTACACCGTGACTCAACGACTATCCAGGCCTTAAGCATTTTAATTAAACTACTGGAATAGAGATATAAGAGGAATAATGAAGAGGAAATGTACCTTTATTTGAGTGGCGAGAGGGTGGAAAACTATTTGAAAAATTTAGTGATCTCGGTCAGGATTCAAAGTCCAGCCTCTCCGACACAGGCAAACCTAACTAAAGTCTGTTCACCGTAGGAATTGTTTTCTGAAAGGCCTTTTTCCCTACCAGAAATCTATTATATAGTCGGATATAGGTAGAGAAAAAGACCTTTCAGAGAGTAATTCCTACCGCTAATGAAGTATAAATGACCAAACCCTTCCTTCACCTCTGACAGGACATCTTGTGAAGGTGGGGAATGCCAGGCCTCCACCGTGGTTCGGATTCCACGTTAAACTGAAGGTCCTCCATTTCATCTCACAATCACCCTAATCATTACACATTAGCGTAAGTGCGTACAACCCGAACGGGTAGTAAGACGCGGTGCTAATAATAATAATAATAATAATAATAAGTATAAATGAGCCTGAAATTTAGTACGCGTGTCTGCCGATACTTGTGTGACAAACACTTTTGTAAATTGCTGCAATATTTGTCTCACAGATGTCAAAATGTACACGTCATCTTGTCGAAAGTGACAGCTACAGATCACATCTCTTGGCCAATGAACAGGTTTACAGGAAAGTCCGTGTAGTACAGTTGAAGCCTGTCAGATAAGACTGTCAAGAGATCTTGTAGGCCTAACAACAATATAATATGTTGGGTTATCCTTTTTAATATATAAAAAGGGAACGAATGTGACCCTTTAGTGTGCTTGCTATTTTAAAGATGCTCCTTTCTTTTGATCGCGGAAAAAACTCGTCAACACTAACATAACCTGAAACATCTACAAACCTTCAAGACCTTGTAAATAGTTTGTTCACAATATTTTTGATAGAGACGTGTTAAAAATTGACAATCACTTATTTCAAGGCAGGATCATTAATACAATCGGGTTTCAGAGTCTTATTAGAAAGCATTCTGCTGGGTTTTTTTTTCTTTCTTTTTAGTTTACCGTGTCATACTACTATTACGATCAATACGTATTTTTAAACTAATGGGGTATGGCCGAGGAAGGTAGAATTAATATGAATATACACTAACATTTGGTGAAGGGCAAGGGGGAACGTTTGAGAAAATATAAGCATAATACAAACATTTACTTTGATATATTATCATATCATAGTTAATTAAATAGCCGAACCTTATCCTAACCCCTCCCCCCTTCCCCGTCACCATCATAGCAGACTAGATGAGCCTGATGTTTGGTTCATTTGCACACTGACATGGGTTGGGGTGCGTTGTTTTTTAGGGGCTATTGCAACTAAGAACTTAACGTGCCTGAGTGAGCTATATATGGCTATTACGATTACGGGATTTTGTACCTGATTCAACTAGGACTATTTCAACAACTGTCTCTCATGGCTGAGCCAACTAGGGCTATTTCAACAACTGTCTCTCATGGCTGAGCCAACTAGGGCTATTTCAACAACTGTATTTCATGCCTGATTCAACTAGGACTATTTCAACAACTGTCTCTCATGGCTGATTCAACTAGGACTATTTCAACAACTGTATTTCATGTCTGGATCAACTAGGGCTATTTCAACAACTGTATTTCATGTCTGGATCAACTAGGGCTATTTCAACAACTGTCTCTCATGGCTGATTCAACTAGGGCTATTTCAACAACTGTCTTCTCATGGCTGAGCCAACTAGGGCTATTTCAACAACTGTATTTCATGTCTGGATCAACTAGGGCTATTTCAACAACTGTCTCTCATGCCTGATTCAACTAGGGCTACTTGAACAACTGTATTTCATGTCTGGATCAACTAGGGCTATTTCAACAACTGTATTTCATGCCTGATTCAACTAGGGCTATTTCAACAACTGTATTTCATGTCTGGATCAACTAGGGCTATTTCAACAACTGTCTCTCAGGCTTGACCCCCCTTCGTGGCGTGGGTTCTTGTGTGTGTCTGTACCTCCCAACTCATGAGCACAATGTGGAACTAAGGCGAGGTGACAGATTTGGCTTTGCAGTTTGCTTTGAACCGGCAGCTGTACTCTAGGCCGAGAATGGGGGTTGGAAGGGGTCTAAGAGTCCCCCGGTCTATTCATTCACAAATCAGGTCGAGGATGGAGGTTGGATGTGGGTGGGGGGATAAGTTACGTGCTCCATTGTCTAGCACCAGATTATGCCATTCGTACTTACTGATGGGAAAATGTTTCATAAGGTAGGGATAGAGAGGGGTAGACTGAGAGGAAGAATAGACGTACGTATTATAAAGGGGAGACCTGGGTAAATTGCAAACACTCAGGACCCCTGTCGGGGGTCCCGTGCCCCTTAATGGACTTTAACCACGTGGCTTATAGTCCCCCTACCCTTTCTCCTACGCAATACATTTACCGTCACTTTTTTTTCCATGTAATAATAATTTAAAACGAATTGAATAAACTTTTGACGTGCATGAGTAAAGTGATCCGATATTTGGTGGGGAGCGGAGAGGGACAGGGGAGCATGCGATGGGTGGGTGTATAGGTGGTTTTGAAAGTTGGCGTTTCTTGTCATGTAACCTCTATAAACTTTGTTGGGGGTGGCTCTACAGTCTACCATGACAACTAAAATGACAAAGGGTCGTTGTTTCGGTAAATATTGGTCTCTACTTTTTCATTCATTTTGTTGTTTAAGCAGAATCAAGTGGCCGGCTTTTTGTGTTGTTGGATTTTTTTCTTCCTATAGTTGAATTGCCTTAAGAAAGGTTTGTCAAAGATACGCACCAGTAGAGTACGTGGACAAAAGTGTTAGCGTCATATTCTGGTTTTCTGGTGACGAGGAGGGGGTGGTTGTAATTCCGACCGGTATATTCTGAGACTGATTTTTTCCAAAAAATAGTTTCCACACTCGAGAACATTTCCTTTAAAATTCTACTGTTCTCATTTTTCTCCCATAAATGTGAATATGTGGTACACAAAAAATCATTTAAGAAAAAACCCTATTAATTTCTTCTGCGTTAACGCACAATCAATTACAACTTATAGCTTAGAAGCCCGGTTCTAATACTAAAATGTATGTAACTGGGTAACGTTCAGTTTTATAATAAAGTCTTTCGAGACATCTGGTTTTATAACCGGACTCAAGATGACCTTGGTTATTTTGGGGTAAAGCGCTCTTCTCAGGACCCGATGTTCGTGATTTCAAACTCTGCTGAGGTTGACGGATTTTTCTTGAGCGATAAAACTCCGTAGCACAACTTCCTTCGGAGGGGAAGTAGATCCGTCGGTCCCATGTCGATTGTGGCAAAAGGGCCCTGATAGGTATGTGAAAATACCTTCCCACCCAAATCGGTAGACTCGTTCGCACTTGCTCTTAGAAATTTATTGTGGAAGGCAAAGAGGAGCCATAACACTTTCTGAACCCACCTGGTACATTAAAATTCTACCAGGTAGTGTGGGCAGTACTAACCAGTTGATGGGTTGAGAAAATGCTGAGCTCCGGTTGGATGTAAATCACATCAAACCAACCCTCGGGTTGATGGAGAGAAGTTAACGCCCCATTGTTCTAGCCTAAATTATGAGATTCAAAACCCTACACTAAGGCTTAATATTTTTGAAAAATATATATATTCAGCTTATTTCAACTTTCTGAATGATCGGTGATAAAATCTACAGTTTAAATCAGATAGGAAGGAACCTTTTTTTTACTGTTATAAAACTTACTAAAACAGTTTTTCATATATTTATGTACAAAATCATTAAATCTGCCTGGTGACCTGGTGGTCTAGGGGTAAGGTGTCAGACTTCTGTGCTGGCGGCCGGGGTTCAATATCAGGTCCCGGCACAGATTTATCTGATTGCCAAATCCTTCCTTCACCTCTGACAAGACATTCTTGTGAATGTGAGGAATGCCAGGTCTCCACCGTGGTTCGGATTCCACGTTAAACTGTAGGTCCTCCATTTCATCTCACAATAACACTACCTTTACACATTAGCGTAAGTGCGTATAACCCGAACGGGTAGTAAGACGCGGTGCTAATAATAATAATAATAATAATTAAATCTGCCACCATTTGTTTTAATAGGTTTTAGGCTATCAATATATATTAGACACTTCTATCAATAGAGTAAAACGCTATCAATGTTGACCGCAAAAAAATATTTAAAAAAACATTTCTTCATACCATAAAAGCCATTAGTAAAATAAATACGTTTGAGATCATTGCTCTAGAATCGCTGATAAGACGGAATTCGCAGCACTAAGGGGACGTGTTTGTGAGCACACAATACTGTCGCACCTGTGCACACGGTGCTATGACGTCACTATAGGATGATTAGCCACGTGGGCAGAGTAATCAGTACGACTAGCACCTAGCTTTCTTTACTGGCTGGAACTCTCAACCTTTCATTTGAATGGACTAAAGAGTTTTCATTGCAAGGAGAGTAGAATTTGACCCCCTTTACGTCTCATTTGACCATTCATATTGGTATTCTATTGTTCCATTTTATACTCACCTATGTTGACCTGGTGGTCTAGGGGTAAGGTGTCGGACTTCTGTGTTGGGGTCTGGGGTTCAATCCTCGGTCCAGGCACAGATTTATCTGATTACCAAACCCTTCCTTCACCTCTGACAAGACGTGTATTAATACAAGACGTGTATTAATCACAACTTGTGAATGTGAGGAATGCCAGGCCTCCACCGTGGTTCGGATTCCACGTTAAACTGTAGGTACACCATTTCATCTCACAATCACCCTACTATTATACATTAGCGTAAGTGTGTATAACCCGAACGGTTAGTAAGACGCGGTGCTAATAATAATAATATACTCACCTACTTGCACTTCGTGGAACGTTTTATAATATTTATACAGATTGCAGCACGGGCCACATTATCACAGGCACACCGATTGGATTATTTGAGCTCCACCTAGGGGTGTGTGCAGGCATTTTTCACTTATAGTCGAGTTAGATCTAGCTTGAACGAAAAAACTTAAGTTTTTTTTATAGTTCGATTAATATAAAGCAATATTTGTACTAGAAATATTTCGAGTTGAATTTCTGTAATCATAGATCCATTTATAGATCATAAGTACAAATATATATTTTTTGGAATTACATTTTTTGTGCATAAAATTATCATAATCACACAAAATAGGATTTTTAAATATATTTAATTCTATTGTAAATTGATTTTTAACTAGACTAAAGAGAAATATTGAAGTACTCTATTTGCAATGAAATAACTACTTTGTGACACCCCCGTCGAGTCTAACGTAAGAGGCCCTTTGTGTCATTAGACCTGCGATCAGTCAGCACATTGCGTTCCTACCTGGACGTATTGTATTATCTCACCTGTCAGCCTCCTCCATGATCCCCCCCCCCCTACAACCTTATGATATAATACTATCACGAGCATTCCATTTGTGACACGTCACATAAGACATGACGTCATCAACACGTCTCCGTGGCTGAAAGGGCAGGGCCGTAGGACGTTTGGCACATTCCCTCCCTCTTTCCCCGAAAAGCGACCCATTTGGACCAATATTTACAGAATAAGACTCGCTTAGAGTATTTTATTAAAGTCGTTGAGGGTAACTTCTGTGAAACTTAATGCAAATTTATAAATGTAGGGAATGTACAATACCTGTTTCTTGACAACCTTACCCGCAGCACTGGTAAGCTCTCGGGTTGCCTAGCTATGCGGCGCTTGAAACATACCATTAAACCTTACCCGCAGCACTGGTAAGCTCTCGGGTTGCCTAGCTATGCGGCGCTTGAAACATCCCATTATCTATGCATAGTATTGTTTAGCAAACATTGCTTATAGAGGGATTAAAGTTGGAAGGAACTATTGGAAACTATGATCATTTTTTTACGGCCAACATTGATAGTATTTTACTTTATTAGTAACTTAGTACTATTTCATAGGTAATGAAATTATCTACTATATATATCGATTCATTAAACCTATGTCGGAGTTTAAAAATCAAGCGATGAAATAAAAATATATTTTGAACCTTTTAAAATTATTTCTTCTTTAAATATTTAATTCATTAAAATCCTTTTAAATTATTATTTATTTGAGGTATTTAACCTGTACTTTCTGAAGCGACTAAATATATCAGCACACAAGAAGTTCTATGAACGAGAGTGAAAAATCCTACTAATTTTGCTGGGAAAGGTATTTTCACACACCATCCAGGGTTATTTTACATGCCACAATCGATATGGGACCAATGACTTTACATCCTCTACGAAGAAAGTTGTGCTACGGATTTTTATCGCTCAAGAAATATCCGTCGACTCCAGCTGGATTTTAATCCATGAACATCGATTCCTGAGGCAAGAACTTTACCCCAAGATCACCAAGGTAGACTTTAAATGATTAGATGTAAAGTAAATCTTCTTTTGGAATTCCTGTGAATATGAATGCAGACCTTAGGGGAATAACATCTCGTCACTGAACATCAATCCACTACAATCGAGTGGTTTTAAACCTGGGGCGTAAAAATACATACTGCTACGTAAAATTAAATAAATGGCACGGTGCATGACACAGAGTTTCTCACTTATTTACATAGAAATGGAAAAAATTACTGAGAACTCATTATATATATGAAACAAAATAAAATACAATACATTGTTTCGGAAACATAATGGAAAAAAGAGCATCACATTTAACCCAAGAGCAAAAATTCCGTAGGCTCTGAAAATTTTTTCCCCCTAAATAGGCCTAGTTTATTCCTGACTCTTTCATACAAATGCTGGTATATTACCTTAAATTCTACCTTCTTCATCATTACTCCACTATCTTATTTAAAATAGCCTAGCCCGTAGGTGCAGTAAAATGTGCGGCAGTTTTTATTTTAATACTCTTATAGAAAGAAAGAAAACATTATTTGTAGATTGGTTTTTCCTATTTCTAACCTTTTCACCCAATTCCGAGTGTCTCTTTTCCTTTCAAACGTATATTTTGAAACAAAATGACAAAGAATAGCTTCTTGACTAAAGGGTTATAAAACAAACTGTGCACTATAACACCTCCGAAACAAGGAGGACAATGACCACAAAGAAAGATTCTACTCGCCTCGGCGTTCTGTTTTATTTAAAGAAAGAGAAGGACGGTGGGATTGTATGGGGAACGACGCTTTCGCGTCTGGCGGGGGAGAGAGCGTCGATGAATAGTTTCCGTGCGTCCCCTCCTCCCCCTCTCCCGGTTCGGCGGCGCTGGTGTGGTTAAGTGTTAAACCTGGTTTGTATATTTACAAGGCGACGGCCGCCCACTGTTTTAAAAGCTTTGGCTGGCGAGAAATCGCAAACGCTAACGTCAAAACACACTCCTCATTCACGATTTACCTGGTCTGCTAGTGCCGAGTTTTTTTTATTATTAATCAAAGTCAACCGTTGGCTGGAGGTGTTTTTTTTTCCACACAGGATTATTTTTACAATAATTTTTGGTCTTGAAAATATGATAGTAATTATGTTAAGCACCGATTGATGTGTGGGCTAATCATTAAGTAACAAACGTATAATACGAAAGGGTAGTAAGACGTGGTGCTAAAAAAACAACAACTAGGTAACAAAATATGAAAATATAAATAGCTCATCTATGGTGGGAGTGTAGGTGATAGCAAAAAGATAGTTCTTTAATGGAAACATTGGCTGAAACTTGAAAGTATTATTAGAATTGTTTGAAACACTGATAGTGAATTTAGTGATAATACAATATTACTAAGAATATAGATTATTTTCCCGAATCGGTTGACTTTAATAGTAATAAAATTTATAGGTCCACACGAAGCTATCTTCTCTTTATTTTTAAATTAAGTGTTTTTCTTTAAAGTATGGCCAAAAATACTAGAATCCAGTATCGACTAGAGTACCTCATTCAGACTTTATTTAATGTCTGAGGATGATGCCGTAGAGCGTCGAAACATGTAACATCACTAAATTAGGGCGTTCTCTACGAAGCCTGGAAAAAGGAGCAAGGAAATAAGATAAGAGAATAGAATTCAATATTATATTTTTAATTTTTTTTAAATTTTAATTATTCAACATTGTCAATTTTTCAATTCAACCAATTCCTAATTACTTCTTCAATTGTATATTAAAATTTAACATCATCCTAGTCATGAAAAATCTGTAGATATGGTGTAGTCAAATTATATAATTTTAGTGTTTACAAGTTCAAATGTTTATGTAGCGTGATATGACTCACATTTTAATGTGTTTTTTACTGTTTTTTGTTATATTCAATCTTATATGTTAATTGACGACATCCACTTTAACTTGTCCTTACTTAATATTTTTATCTATATAATAATTTACATTCAACTCTAATATTATAATGTAATTGTAACGTTAATGTTAAATTGACAATTTCCACTTTAATTAATCTTCTTCATATATTCATTAAAGTGTTATATTTCACATTAATTTTTTCTGATTCTCTACCTTAAATAATAGTTTACATTGAATTCTACTAACACAATAAAAGATGAGATAAGGATATATTAACGATTCCGTGTGTAAGAAAAGTGTGAAAACATTTGGTAAACACATTTCAGTACGCACAGCCAGGATTGGCTTTTAAGCTATAGAAATGCTTTCATAGGTAAAGTTGGTTTTCAATAATTTTTATGCTCTTGTAGCTCAGAGTTTAAAGCATACACGCTTACAACATGGATTTAAAATAAACGGTATGGTGCACCGCATAAACTTCCTCTTTATTTTACCTAAAAATTGAGATACATACTTCAATCTCGTAAGATGTGTGAAACAAAAAATATACATTGTTGTAGAAACATATTAATAAAAGAGGAACATCTCTGTCCACCAAAGTACATAACAATCAAATCCATTTCTCAAACTACAACTTAAAAAATGTACACGTATATTTGTTAGAGTTAGGAAATTATTAGTTTTATAAAAATATATTTCAGTTGAAAATTTTACATTTTTAAAAGTACTACAACTTTACAAGGATAAGTTATTCCATATTTCAAACAGTTGCGGAAATATGCTCAAAATTGTAAATTTATATGATGTAAAGTACCCACAAAGTAATTTTCATGGGAAAATGAGAAATTGCCATTTCTTTAATGTTCTTGTTAAATGTTTGTTATTTGTTTATTAATGTGCCTAGATACAAAATTCAATCAAAATCATTAGAGAGAATTTTTAGAAGATAACTTTTTGATATTTTTGTCCCCAACGGATCATCGATCAAATCTAAGTCGAGTGTACTAAATGTTTTTTTCTACTCAATTATTTCCAACTCTAGCTTACACGAAAAAGCTGTTGCACGTCCACTAGGCCCTGCCTTATTCTTTCTCCGCCACATCAGTACGGATAGTAAGACGCGAAGGAGGAAAAAAGAAACTCTGCACACTTTTTAAAATAACGACGGACTAGTCACAAGCGTTATTTTTGATAATGCGTCACGTGTTGCCGACCAAGTATTGGCGCCCGGCCGGCGATATGGCGTGCAATCATTTCTGCAAGAGGTGAGCAGGTTATCTGTGTTCAGCTCGGACTCTTCCTGGAAAACATGTATGTCTTCACGACGACACGTGCATTGGTTCAGGCCAACAACTCGCTTTGAGATGCGCAGGGCTAGAGCAGGATGGTTCAACGTTTTTCATCGCAAGGGCCAAATTTTACTGCCGATAAGGTTTATAAATCTCCCAAAAATGTATTATGAAATATGCACGCGCACACACTTTCATAATTATAAATATACACACATATTTTTATTTGAATCATTAGCTATTTGATATCTGCCACTGAGGATTTGCCTTTAATTTTCCAACAGGATGATGTGAGGGCCACATTTTCAGTGAGCGTGGACTGCATTTGGCCCGCGGGCTACCAGTTGGACATGTTGTTCGTAATCCATGTGCTCAATGATTAAGTGGCCAGGTGGCCAGGTGGCCAGGGATTTATTATGTTTTTGAATACTCTATAAATTAATTCAAAGCAAAGAAACACACGAGATTATTTACACATATTGTTTTATCATTTTGACACATGGGCTAAGCCGTCAGACTTGTCTAGTCTGCTTTTCCAGTGATATAGAGGTCGGGGGGTCGAATCCCTACTAGATGTAAGAAGAGTGGTTCTTACGAAATAGTTTCTCATTTTATCTCCACGCAAACACGGATATACTTTAAATTCTTGCTTCCTCATCACTACCCCGGGGATAAAGCCCAGATAAGTAGTAAGTTGTGGTGGAAGTAAAAATAATATATTATAGGTGTTATAGACTGGTTTAGATTTGAAATCGACCTCTGTGATCTTGGAGTTAAGTGCTCACCTCAGGACCGGATGTTCCTGGGTTCAAACCTGGCCGGGGTTGACTGATTTTTCTTGAGCAATAAAAATCCGTAAACTTCCTTCGGAGGGGAAGTAAAGTCGTTGATCTCATGTATAGTAGTAGAGAAGAAGCAGGAGTTTCAGGGCGCAAAGGGGTAATCGGTGGTGGCTGGTGGTGGGGGGTAATACCTTGTAGATAAGGGGA
>CABEEJ010006966.1:2551-28330 GCA_901482245.1 Timema douglasi | reverse complement strand
TCTTCTAGCTCTCTTTGTATTGCAAAAAAAAAAACTTGATTTCTTCAGAAAATTGAAAATCAATGTTTGGAGCAATGCATTAATAATTAGAGGTAACTTTTTTATATGACTTATAGAAATAATTCAATTACCAAAAAATTTGTTTTGTTCATTTGTTACAAAGTAATTTTTATTTTTTATTTAAAGTGAAAGTGGTTTTGTTTTGCTCTCACACCACTCCGATACCCCAATAAATGAGGGTGATTAACAACCATGGATTTAATATCATAACTAATGTTTTTTGTAAGAGTAAACTTCTTACAGATTCAAAAATAGCTAAACAGTAGCCCTAGACTTGTTAAAAGAAAGTGTAGCTGAATGTGTTTTACATAAACTTGCAATATTCAGTTTTACGCATTCCAAAGCTGTGAATTAGAGAAAAACTATTGAGAATAATGATAATCACTAAGAACAGTTAATGACATCTCAGTGTGACAAGATGTGATTGCCAACATTTGGGGAAGTATTTTTGGCGATGGCACAAAATCATTCTAATTTTAATTGAAGTCTAGCATTAAATTGTTCTTAAATAACCTGTAAACTGCACAGCAGGAGGAAGGGAGGTCGATATTCAATTGTCAGTCAGATTACATAATTACTAAGACATTTATTTCTAAAAGAATACCTCTCTCTCTCTCTTAGGACAAGTTTACAGATACTCCATTCACAGTAGGAATTACTCTCTTAAAGGTGTTTTTTTCTACCAATATCCTACAATATAATATGATTCTGGTAGGGAAAAAGGCCTTTCAGAAAACAATTCCTACACTGGATAGACTTAAAGGCCTATTTTATTGTTTTAAAGTTGAGATATATTTGAAAATTTGCATTGCTATGTTTGTGTACATATTTTATTACAAAAATATCTTGCATAAATGATTTTATCACAATACATACATATCATAAGCAATAGTGTACCTTTAAAATGTTAGTATTTTGTTTACCAACACCAACACACGATTATTTTCTTAAAGTTCCAAGTTCCAAAACATTAAGAGTCGATGGTTCTTTTACAATCAAAATTGAATAAATTATGCAGGGTAGGTCACAGAGAATAATTCATGTTATTCAACTTTCATTGTATTATGTTTATTAAACTTACCCAGGCCATATTAATCTAGAAATTAAATGTTATAAGTTAAACTTATAGATAATTAAAAACACAATGAAGATTCATTTCATGTTAGGTGACATTTTAATTTGTTTAATTTGTTGAGCACAGTAGTAATGTTTTATTTGAAAGGATCACTTTCAATCCATGATTGTTGTGAAGTAGATCTGTGTGTCGTGCCATTGTTTGCTTGCTGTCAACTGTTGTCTTGTAGCCAGTAGATGGTATGACACTTACTGGCGACGCAGCTGGTGGCTGCCTGCATGTTTCCTCTTGGCGTTGTTTGCGTGTGTCGCCATGCATGGCACAGACTCTCCCTACTTCTTAGCAGTGCACCGCTTCCTGCCTCACGCTGCAGCTGCTGCTATCCCCGCCCACGGTAATACTCCATGCACCGCAAGATTTTACACTCCATTTCACTCTCGTCACTCACTTTTAACATCGTCCTCGCTCAAGTATGAGGATTTACAAACAGAATGAATTATGTTGTATCACACAACTCGTGCAGACATTTTTTCAAATAATTTAGGTTTCTTAATGTATTTTACTGTTTTAAAAATGTATTGGGTTCTAAAATAAGTGGTTAAGTACGAAAAATTACATATAAATGTCCTCCAGGTTATTTTATGACTGATATCATTCTTATTATCATATATCTAAGTTGGGTAAATTATCTTTAAATCATTTGGCAATACTAACATACTGTTTTACCTAACATATGACCAAGAAAACTTGCTAAGACAAAATATAGAGGCTAAACATTCCTGGTTATTATTATCAGCAGTTTTAAATTCAGTACATTTAGTTTAAGACTCAATTTATTGACTATTTGCGCACTCTTTGATGATAGTAATAATTCGATCAGACATGTTCAGAGGGTGGTTGTTGACTCCCATGTATCATACATCAAGTATTCACTAGCACCTGATGACATGTTTCATAAAGCATTATCATTGCTAATGGGTGTGTCATGCACAATTCTGCAGTGTAAAGATTTAGATGAGGTGTAAACTGGCAAAATAATTAAACAATACTGCCACGAGGTTTCAGCAATGATAAAAAAAAATGTCAAGAAACATCCAAGGTCAATTTTTTATGTTCTCTTGTTGAGTTGAGTTTTTATTCACGCAAAACTAATAATGAATAATGCACATTTCATAAGAAAAATACACGGTTTATAATGTACATTTAGTGATTTCATTTCCATTATTTAGAAACATTCACTATGTTTTAAGAGTTAAGAGAGATTTTGCATAGGATCAAAACAGAAACCTTAAATTTGTGCTTATTTTAAGGTATGTTTAGTTACTTTATGAAGTGTCAAATTTTGAATGTTAGTTTGAAGAACGAGTTGCAGCGAGTGGTAGCATTCTCAACTAGCGACACAGTTTCTAGGAACTAGAACTAGGCGAGGTCAGATAGTGAGTCAATATAGTCAATCATTGAGTTACAAGAAATGTATTCAACAATTTTCAAAATGCGGTAAGCAAACAATAGTTTTCCTCATTGCTGAGGGGTTAGAAAGGTAGACAACAGGTCTAGGGGACATTAGTTTGATTCTAGGTGGTTCAGTATTATTCTTAAAACACATATTACTTCTTTTTTTAAAGCTGTTTCTTCAGAATATAATAGTTTCTATCATTCACTATTGGTGAATAAATTTCACCCAGATTGAAAGGCAGTTTTATCTATCTGAACATTTGATAGGAATTTGGTAATTAATTGAAACACAAACAATTAAATCACTAAATTACCTACTTTTATGTATACTTTGATGTCGGTTCTCACTGACAAAATACTTGTGTTTACAAAGTGATTGCTGTACTCACTAATTAATGTGTTATGTGTTTATGTTGCTCTTTTGTTTTGGGATACATTCACTTTGAAGTAGTTTGTTTTGTGGTCCTAAACTATCTGCAGTGTTTTGTTGTAGAAATGTTGTAAGCAGCTGTTACAGTTTTAGAAACATGTGTTGTAAAGTGCCTGGGAATTGTCTTGCTACATTTTGATCCAATGTAGACAAGATGCCATTTTTTTAAAGCATTACAGTCAATATTTTTGTGCAATTTTTGTTTATTTTTTTAAATATATGCTTTCCATAAAGTTGTGACAAACAATTATTGAAGTGTCGAACAGAACATCCTCGTAAGTTGAATATTTTTCAGAAGCTTATAAGATCATGAACCACTTTCATGACCTTAATTTCTTAAATGTTATACTCAAATTCAATTATTCTCTCTCAACAACTTATGACTATATTATCATAATAAATAAAACAGGAAGAGAAAAGCTTACTTTAATTCAATGTACACTTCTTTCACCCTGAAAGGTAGCAGTCTTGCCTTGAATGATTACACTATGGCCAGATCTTATAAGGTGCATCATAGTGAAACCATGTAAGGTAAGCTTACTACCCTACAGGCCAAACGAAGGGAACTAACGTTCATTTGAGCTAAAGTGAAAGCCCACAGTTGGGAAAATCCCTTGGTGCGTTCGATTAGTTTAGAGCCCACACCATCCATGCAACTAATCCTTACTGTCAAAATTGTGCTCCTTGCGTCAGGTGTGATATGACGTTAATGTTGTGAAATGTCAATATGTGTTACAAGTGCTCATGCCACGTTACTGAAGAATGTGTGGGGTGTGGTTGACGTTGTTTAGTCCACAGCAACTTGTGGTACATGACACTTCGCCAGTCTGGAACTATCGCAGATCAGCCCTCCAAGACGACTTGCTAGCTCGATAACTCGAACAATCAGTATTCAGCAGCTACCATAAACTAGTTCTTAACATTTTAATTGAAACGTTTTCATGCACGTTTTGCTGCTTTAGAATGAGTTGTTCCTTCTTTTAGTGTAGAATGTTGACTCCATCTCGCTTCCAACATTTCCAATAAGAGATGCTCTTAACTCTTGCTAACATTTCTAGCGACTGTGTTGCATGCATCTAGTTAGTCTAGTTTTTAAATTAGTCATAATAAAACTTTTGTTTTTTTGATCATGATTTAATAAGTTAGTTGACTCACTTCTATTAGCTGTGTATTATAGTGGTCATATTTTTTATTGTTATTTACAAAGTTGTTTTTTTTAATCCTACGCTTTTGAAAGGAATAAAATAGAATTACAACGTAATAGAGTAATAGTAGTAGTAGTATGACATTTTAAACTTTTATTTTGGTTTAGTCGAGAGTTAATTCTAGTAGTCAGAGCATGATATATTGGATACAAAGTTTTACTCCTAATATTTGAATTTAACAATTTTCCCTCCATAGACCAAATATATATATAATGTAACATTATTAACTTGTACTAATGCAATGCTTTGCAAAATTAGGTACAGTTTTTGTTTCTATTTCCATCATAACAAACTTACTTTCAGTTTGTATATATTATTTTTATTTTTACTATGTCAGTTTAACCAAATAAATTTGTTTATGTTTTTATTGTCGTGAGGTTGCATGAGGTTTTAACATATGTAAAGTATTCCACACAAAGGTGCACCTCCACAGTTTTCGCCTTTGAATTTCATTAAAGTTTTGTCAAATTTATATTTATTTCTCACAAGCTCATTACATGACTAAAATATAAGTTCCTTGCCACAATACGATGTACACATACACAAACATGTATAAAGTGATAAGAAAACTACATTCACAATTTTAGCTTAGATATAGACACACACACACTTTTATAAATGCATAATTTATTTAGTAAAACTGTATCCACATTTTGTTGCACTCATACACAATTAATTGTTCATTAGTCAATAATAAGAGAAACATTATCCTAACATTATTAATCTGCCCTTTAAAATCACTACTTCAAACGTGTAATGTACAAGTGAGTTGTCTAAATATTAGTTATAATAGTGGAGACGCACCTTTGTTAACACAACTCTTGATAATATTTCCCCGGAGGTACCTATATACAGTGTGTTGATAATTGTGTGAACTAGGGGCAGAATATTTCCAAGGACAAGAAGACCCAGTTTTCTCGGAGACTGTATCCACAGAGTTTGATCCAGACACTCACACAAGGTAAGATGTCTTTGCCGCGACTGACTGACAGACACTTTCAAGGGCCTGTTTCATAAATCTACAAGTAAACTCTTGTATCTACAAATTAAATTTTACAATTTACAAATCAAGGAGTATTCTCTACAAGTCTCGGAAAGTAGGTAAAATACTTTACAAGTGCAATTTTATTAAGTTGGTTGTACATCATTAGTTTGCTATAGTACTTTGATGAATAAACCACCTGTGTGAACATTTTAATTAACATGAATATTATGTTAATAGACATATAATGAGGGTGTAATAAGTGATTATTGAGGTTAGGAGATGGTCTCTAATGAGTTAATTGACAATTGAGAAACTATTATTATTATTATTATTATTGGAGTGTATAGACCCATCAACACCGTAAGGTTATTAGGACCTAGCTATTATAAAAAATGGTAGTTATTGTTGGACAAAATAAATCAACTGTCTTAGTTCAGGAAATAATACATTACTGATTGCCCGACAGTAGCGGCGAACCTCAAAAACAAATAACATTAATTTAATGTACCTCATTCCATAACTTTATTTTCTTTTTTACTAAAATTTAGTACGCTTCAAAGAAAATGTAGGCTTATTTATGTTCATTAATATCATAACACAATTGACTTGCAAATATCTTATTGCACAAGAATTTACGAGTCGAATCATTATCTTTATGAAAATAAATACAAGGGTAAAACATTCTCTTGTAACTTGTAAATTGTAGACTTAAAGTTTTATGAAACAGGCCTCTGGACATTGTGTTTAGAGTGGATCATTTTCAAAACCACTAATTAATTAGGATTATTAAAATGGTGCATCCCTAAAAAATTATTTTAAAAATGTTTGTTCAATAAAAAGTTGAATCATATCCTGCTATTCGTGAATTGTGTTAGCGAGAAATTGATGGGAATGTTGCAACAATATTTCACTACAGTAGAGTCTCGGAAACTCGACCTAATGTGGACTGAGATCAGGGCCGGATTTACTACCTTGCCACCTGCAGGCCCACGAGGAAATGTCCCCCCTCCCCCTTTCCACCTTTCTTAAAGGAGGGCGTTAAACTTCTATGTACCATTTTAAATTTTTTACTATGGTTTGGATTTTAAATCGAATTTTTAAATTATACATGTATATAACAATAACCATGCACAATAATGTATCCTACCATTCCGGCAATATAAATTTTAATTTACAAAAAATGAGCGTTAGAAATTGTATTCATTTAATTAACTTCTTATAAAAATGCTAAAATATACAAATGTTAATATTTATGAATTTAACTCACTTCATCACTTGTCAGTTTGCTTTGAAGGCATTTCTTCTTGCCTTTCGTTGGGCAAAGGCATTGATAGTATCGTTGAAATCTATATCCTTCAGCATCCTTCCCTCACTGTTCATCAATGCTGTGTCCATTAACCTGTCCTCACCCATTGTTGATATGCCTTGTGATATGTATTTCTTTATCAGGATACTTGTGATGTGAAACACTGAATTCTGCGTCCAAGTTTTGTCCAACACCGTGGACTTCCATGTAATCTCGTAATAAGTCATTATTTTCCACCACAGGCCTGGGTCCTTACAAGGTTCTAAAATATGCCCATAGTGATTGGCAGCTGCATATTCTGGTCTTAATCCTTGAGCAATCTTACATTTGACGCCATCAGTGGGATATAAAGATAGAGGTATTTTATTGTCACAGTTACCTAAATTAACACCAGTTGATGTTGAAGATATCTGTACTGGAATCATTACTTATGTGAATGAAGGACCAACTAAGTCAGTACTACCAGAAGTCGAAGGATGATGCACAATAGTATTGTTGTGTGGGGATGGGCCGAGGGCGATAAATTTCCATGTGGTAAATGAAATATTAAAATATGAAATGCAATTAATACAATTGAAAAAAAAATATTGCCGTCATGCCATGCCGCCCCCTAAATAGTGCCGCTCTAGGCATAGGCGGCGTAATGGGAAATTCGGCCCTGACTGAGATCATGTTGAGTTATTGAAATGTCGAGTTTTACGAATGAACTTGCATAAGATGCATGTTTACTATGTCATGTTTACCAAACAAGGCTGAATCACAGTACAGTATTTAATATTATAGGTACAGTTGTACTGTACTGTAGTATTGTATGATACAGTAACAGTTTTATNTTACACTATGTATACAAACCATTATATTAACACGTAATATAATGTACTGTATATATATATATATACAGTACATTATATTACGTGTTAATATAATGGTTTGTATACATAGTGTAATATACAGAAATGCACTAAAGTACTGTACATATAATATTGTATTGATTTGAATAACACGTTACTGGATTGGAAAACTAACAAACACAGCACTTGTAAGAACACCATGGCATGTCGGTTCCACTCGAGTTACACAAACAAACAGAGGTCATACAGTTGAATGACCTGGGATTGTGCAGACTGACCCAACAACTGTGTGCATGGGTGTGTGTCAAGTTACATGGAATGTCCGAGTTATTGAGTGTCGAGTTTCTGAGACTCTACTGTATAACCAAATGTTTAGACGTGTGGTAACATGACTGTTTGTTAACGAAACATGTGTTTTTCATTTGACTTTGGTTCCATTCTGAAAGAGTAGGCCAAGTCTAATATGATTTATACTGATAAATAACTTTAGATCATTTTTAGGCATATCTATTCTTTTCTTGGTTGGTTGTTTTGACTTGTAAAATATCGAGCCAATGATTTAAGTTTCAAGTAGTGATTATTCCCTTTCATGTCACTTGGTTGTCATTTTTTGTATACAATATGATTATCAAGTGTATATTTGAAATTTACTAGCCAATCAAAATTAGAGTGGTAAGTTGCACCATGCTTAGCAAATAATGCTTGGCATTGCTACCTAAAGCTTAGTCTTCCATTTTTATATCAAAGAGGAATTCTTTAAATTGAAAAATTACACGTGTATATGGGGATTGAATCCAGGACCTTTGGCCTAGTATGTCAATTTTCTTACCACTGAGCTTTCAAGTCATTGTCTTGTGCTCTGCGTCATTTTTTACTCCTATTTTGAGATGTGTATAACTAATTAACAACTATAATAGCTTTGCTATTTGATTCAAGGATTAATTGATTATGAAGACAATACATACCATGGATGGTTATAATTTGGCAAATCTTTTAGGTACAAAAATTGTTGACAAGAGTTTTCAAAATAATATATTCAATTCAACTCTGATATATTTTATGATTCATTAGTGTAACAACGACCACACGCACAATCGCCATGACGGCTCCAGGCGAGGCGTCAGCAGATGAACTACGGCAGTCCATGCAAGAAATAGTTGATAAGTTTATGGTAGATGAGCGTAAGCATCATTAAAAGCAATGTTGCACGGTAAAATATTTTATATTATTTAAGAACACACTTTTTATCTTCAAAATGCACCGTTTTCCAAGTCATCTAACAGAGACAAAAGAACTGTTTTATCGTAAAATTAATGCCCTTGCATTTTTTTTCTTTCAACGTTTCTTACACGATTGTGTATTGCCTTAGCATTGAAACATCTTCATGCTACCAAATTACCACTCAAAGGTTCAATATTTGACCCCTCATTTTGTTATGAACACCAATTAGAATAGTGAACATGTTACATTTTGAAGATGAGAGTTAACATTTTAATAGAATTTTGCTTACATTTTGACTTTTACTGTCGTATGAATTAATGTCTTAAAAGGACTATATGGACTTTTTAAAACCTTTTGTCATAACACTTAATCAATTTGACCAATAATTTATTAGTAAGGCAGATAATAGAGTTTATTATTCTAAGAAATAGTTTGGGATTAGTATGCTGTGAGTTTAATTAATGATCATATTTATCCTACTTATCGAGTCACAGCATGAATAAACGATGTGTGTGTATCGTCCAACATAACTAAATAGACAGAATACTAACCAGGCCCAGATCCATCCATAATGTATTACTAGAAAATTGTTCACGAATAATTGGATGCATAAAATTTAAAACCCATCCTTTAAATCATAGCATAATGAATAGAACATAGTGCATAGTTAATAAAGTAGATTCAACTTGAAGCATTAAGCATGGATGTGGCAGCCAATGAGTGCAAGAAGTGACTCAAGCTAATTAAGACGCTAAAATGCAAAATAAGTTCGGGAAAATATCTTCTGTACATGTTTGAAGACAGTCATATTGGACTATTTATTAATTCTCTTTGCCTTACTATTAATGATTACAGTTGTAAAGGTGAATAATTGACAATTATATTTCTATTGTCGAGAGGTAGGTCTGTATTAAAATTAATGAAAAAAATAATAATTTTGAATCAAAAGAAGAGTAAGAAAGTATTAACATAATTAAATGAGGTAAATTATTTCAAAATATATAACTAACATTTTTGTTTGTGCCCCTAAATTAAGGCACCGTTCTAAACCATACATATTTTATTCATTTAGTTTTAAAAAAAACTATAAATAGTTATTTACTGATAAATATATACATTTTGTAATCTAATCCCAAACTATTTACTTTATGAAAAAGTATTTTAAAATAATTAACTACAAATTGAAAATATGGCCCTGAAATTCCCAAAACCCACAGTTTTTTATCAGTAGAGTTTGTATGGTAATAGGAACAAAGTAATTTTACTAAATAATTGTATGTTCATATAATCGACAAATTCTCTTAACGCTTAAATACAATTATATGGTGACCAAAAAAACATTGTTGCCATAGCTTAGAAAAAATGTATTTCTATTTTATTCAGTTGGCAAGCTTGTATTTAGCATCAGACAAAGGGTGATCCAATTATTTTCACATTAAACACTTGAGATATATTTTTGTTTTAATTATGTGATTCAAATAGTTTATTCTCAACATATTACTTTCTGTGATGTCTATTTACTGAATATTAGTAAATGTTAAATAGAAATATATTATTTTACTATAATTTATATAGTTACAATTTAAACAATCCCTTAAGTGAGAGTAATTATGATACATCCTTTGTACAAAATGCTTCCAATCAATCATTCCAGGGCAAATTAAGGGTTCAGTTTAAGAAAAGAATTTTAGAAACTCCTCATTTAATGACTTCTCTTATATTTACAGCCTTATTCTTAGTGCCTAATAATGCATTAGAACAATATTATTGGTATTTTGACTGTTCTTTAATTCCATAAAAGCTAAGCTGCTCCTCTAATTACATTTGTTCACTATTTAAGGACATTATTTATTCAACTTGTTCAAAATGTAGTTGTTAGCTATAATAATAGTAATAATATCTAGTATTAAATGTCAACTCCTTGCATTTATAAATGAAACAAATTATTTATATCAATATTAAATGAAAATAGATGAAAATTATATTAATATATATATATAAGCTTCCAAGAAGTCAAATCTTGTTTAATTTAATAGTAAAAGAGAGAAATAAAAACTATAGTCTTGTTTCAAATTGAATATTTTCTGAGTGTAGAAATTCTATTTTAATTAAAAGATTGTATACCATGTGTTTAGAAAGTTAACAAGGTCAATTCACAACAAGTATTTGTAGCATGTAACATTTGGTTAAAGAAATTGAATGAAACTCTCAAAGACTAAAATATCTTTTTGCTAAACAAGAGGGCCAATATTCCACTAGTTATACTGAGAGGTAAATTATATTTCTAGAATCTCAAATCAAATTGTAACATACACAAATGAGTGACCTCCACACTTAAGGGTAATTTTATATTATTTGTGGGTGTATTTGTTTTTTAATATTTATTTTGTGTTTGATCTAGCACAGAGGCTATACAGCTGCACTCCTTCAACCTTGAAATATCTTAATGTTATAGGAAAATGGGCTTTTTAAAGATATTTTGTAATATTTTTGCTATTTTGATTAAATATTTACAGTACGTTCTAACTTTGCAAACTCATTTGTGTAACCTTTATATAAGGATAACTTTATCTTATTATATAATCAAAACAGTATTTTTCAGTATGTAATCTAGTTTTATATTTGCTTACATGTTTAAACCATATAAGATGCTTTTATATTTGGTATTTTATTTATATTTTGCTCATCTAAGCAAATTTTCTAAACTTCTTAGTCACATGTTTTAAAAAACGACACTTTATATTATAATCCAATGCAAATATTTATATTTTAAGTCGGGCTTGTTGGGTTAAATTATATATTAAAACATAGAAAGTGTGGACAATATTGAAAAAATTGGACGAGACGAAAGTAAACTTTGGAGAAGGAAGTAGTTTTGAGAATATAACACCAGATGGTGACATTTCTTTTTATTCTGATTAAAATTTAGCTCATAGTTTTACAATATTAAACACTAATACACCCTCTATAATATTAACACTATACAATTTATTTTGAAGGCTTTCTCGACTGGTGTTTGAATTAAAACTGATTTTTTCCTGTTTCGAGCCAAACTGAAGAAATAGTAACTTCCGATATTTTGGCTGAAGTCACAACATTTATCATCTGGGATGAGAGTTTGAAGTCAAGTTAGAGACTTAACAGGTAATTCTTCAATAAGGCTCAAACTAGAAAACATTAATTTTAACTGGGTATTTTGCTCAGAAATATATTAAGAATTTCCTTTAAAAGACCCTGGAGAAAATTCCCATTTTTTTCTACTTTTCAATTTTCTTCGAGCTATATTTTGAATAAAATACTTAGTTTAAAAGGCAGTTCTAGTGTTTAAACGTAATCAAAGGATACACAAACCTGGCAATGCTCGGGGGAAATATGTTTTTCATCTAATGTTAGTTATGCCAAGGTTTGCTGCTATACAACTTAAATATATGGTAAAAACAATGCGACATAAATTATTATAGTTTAAAGTTTGATATCTACAAATGTATTCCTGTGTGGCTTGAATCCACATAGAAAGAAATTTCGAAATAATTTTAAAATGTGTCAGTTTTTTCCCTTCTTGATGTGAAATGACCTTAACGGTAAAGTATGTAGGTAAAAGTGATAAAACTAATAATTTTATCCAAAATGAAGACTTATGAATGTGTTTGCAATTTTACAACTATAGGCACATTTTGATCAAACATATATTTTTATATTTCTTTTGTTTTGTTCTAGTTTTGTACACATGAAAGTGTGCTGTAGTCTTGTGTGTATATTTTATAAATGAATTACTATACAATATTTTTATTTTACTTGTCTCGTATCAAGAGAGATGGATTCACTTGTTATTGATGTTGGTGCCTGGCTTCAACCGTTACCTTGTAATCATTCCTAGCTGTCTCTTAAGTTGCAATAAAACACCATTATGAATTGTAGAGCATATTTATTTAATCTATATTTAGTACCTCTATTAATTATTTTATATTAGAATACTTTAAATATTATATTATTCGGTATTAAGGGTGTGCGAAGTCAAACCAAATAAAATAAAATATTCCCAAAGCTAAATCATAGTTTGAATATCTAAAAAAAAAAAGTTAAATGTTGAAAAAAAGATTATATTATGTTGCAAATCTAAATAACCTAAGGTATTAAATAAAATTTACAAAATGTTACATTGCAAACATGATTTACATATTTCATCCTAAGCTGACAAATCTAGTTATTTATTACATAAGGTAATTTATTTGGAATTTTCGTCACATGATTATTAATTTATGATGTAAATAACAGCTCAGAGTGACAAAACTTGAACATAAATATGATAATTGCTTCTCTATGAAACAAGATTGCTTTGGATATTAATTAATGCATGACATTAAAATATTTCTGTAATATCAGCAATGGAACTTACATAAAATTAATCTGGGGTGTGTCCAATAAATACAAATAAAACTCATTCAGCAGACACACGATAAGATCAAAAGTGAACGTTAAAACTTGTCATCCAATGTGGCGGCTTCATCACATAATAACTCCCATTTAGAGATGTGAGAAGGAAAATTTTCAATTATTATTTATATAAAATAATTTCAACTTATAACGAACGCACTACCCTCGGAAGAGACCAGACTGCTGATGACAGGGAGATTGGTGTTTGATTCCGGTTGGGTGCACTGAGGGTGGTTTTTTCTAGTTAGTTTTCCACTCTCACTGGTGCAATTTATCTAAATTCAACCTTCCTCATCTCTAACACATTAGCATAATTAATACATAGGCGTCTAGCCCGAACAGGTACTAAAAAAAAAGTAGTAAAGAATCAAATGAATGCAAACCTTTGTAGACCCGTTTTATTCATAGATCTTACTTTAATTTTTTATCATCAATAAATTAACTAAAATAATTTTAAGGTCGGCCCAAAATTTGTGTCCCCCTCTATCCTCCATGTTTCCTAACTACACCTCTGTGCCACTTCTACAATTTAACCCCGCCACTGCAGAAAATTTTCAGTATTCAAAATTTAACAGAAAATTTTCATCTCTACTCCCATTCTGACCCTCCTCCCCCAAAAAATTATGTTACACCTATTTTTGATTAAATCACAATAGAATCCTTTGTGGATAAATTAACAAATATTTTTATTTTTCTAATATGGTTGCTATATTATTTTCTTCTTCTGTTTGATACTCTAGTGATGGCTACAGAGAGTGCACCGGGTATATAAACAGGGAAAACATTCAAGATATGGAACAAGTAAAAGCAAAGATAATGATGGAGATAAACAAATAGGCTTTAATGAGATCAGTTTGTCAGCACACACATTAAAAACAGTACAAGCACTATCCAGTTAGTGAAGTTTTAGACTAATTATGGATCCCTAAAATTGATAACTCCGAAGAGAGTTATCAGGTGTTCCCACTCAATAGTTTTCAAGACGGTAAGCACCAAAATTAGTAGAACACAGGCAAAACCCTGACTATGCTAGGTATGGGTAGCCTCCCCATTAGAAACACAAATACTGCATTAGTAAAAAACAATTACACTTATAAGAATACCCTACACAATAAGTTAACCAGTTAACTTGGTTAAATAAACCATCAGTCTTACTATAGGGGAAGAAGACTACCCATGCTAGTGAGGCTAGCTTAATCAATTTTAATCAAGTTACAATAGCTACAAGCTAAAAGTGTTTATTCCAGCTAAACTATAGACTAAAGTTCCAATCCAGGGTTCTAGGCCTAAACACAGAATGACCTGGCAAATAACCAATTGGTCTTAGTCAGACTCGAGGTGATCAAACCCCAAAGGGAGAGACACGTCTTCTCAAAGAGACAATATCAAAATTAGTAACAATCGCGAGCCTTCCCTGGCGGGCAAAAGACCCACGAGTTGAGACCACAATAAGGCAAACTACAATCATGGCTTGAAGTGCTCCAAGTAACTCTAGGAGAGCTGACCAACACCTCAATATGTCTTGATCGAAGATATTTGTGATGTGTTGTATCTTAGGATAACAATTAAGTAATGTGTTCTTGTCCTGCAAGCCACAGTGTCTTATAGCGCCAGAGGCCGGCGAACCATAGAAGAGTAGTGGAGAGGATGACATCCCATGAAGTTCACTTCGGCACGTAAGCCATAACCAGTGAAAACTGCATACGGTTGCGCCACCCAGTAATTCAGTTAGATGAATTGTATGCTCAGCCCTTAAACAAATGTATTTAGGTGTTTAAGAATAAGATTATGTAAAAGAATTGCAAGTGCCATCATTTCTAATATCCAAAAACATTTGATCAGTTTATACTTAATTTTTATCAATCCCGCACCCCCAAGCTTATCACTAAATAGTAAGTTCTCATTTGTCAGTGTATCTATTAAACATCCTAATGTCATTGTAATTTGGTTTATCAAGTTAGGCCTATTATGTTCTTAAACAGCCTTCAGCATGTTTCGTATTGTCTGTTCTAAGCCTGAACTTAATTTATACTTAATATAAACTTAAATATTTAGCTACAATAGAATGTGAGGTTCTATTTTTATTTGAAGTAGATAAAACCATGATCAAAGCTGTAAGCAACATCTCTAGTATATTTCATTTTATTAACTTTAGCTCTAGTTTATTAACTTTTAAAATTAGTTATTTTTCATTCATATTAAGCCATTGTTGTTGAGTTCAGTTTCGTTCAAATTTATTATTATTTAGAGACGAGCGAGACTCAAAAATATCTCAAAAATTCAAGAAATAAAAAAATAATCAAATAATGGCCCTAAGAAATTAAAAAACCAAACTGGGAATTTATTAGTTCCAATAATACCATAATAACCCAAAAATAGGCCCCCCCTCTAAAAAAAAGCCTTTATTAAGAAATATTTTGGTTATAAATATTGTTTTTCAATATCAAACTTGGACAATATAAGCTGTTACACTACAAAATTATATTATAAATGGTATTCATTGTAACAACCTATTACTATTTTATTAATTGCATTTAAAATGTGTATTAGGTATCTCAAGAAGTGTTTGAATGAACTTTATATAAGACAATCAAAATCAAGCGCCAGCTCAAATGTCAAAAAGGAACTCATTTAAACTATATAATATTTACTTTTGTAAACATAATTTAATTTTTTTTTTACTTTCAAAAGACATTTTCTCGTCTTGTGTCTCAATACTTTTTTATATTCTCATCTCAAATTGAAAAAAATTGTTCTCACACATCCCTATTATTTTTTTTTAACTAGGAAGCTCTGGGCATATTGTTTTGTTTCATTTTCAGTAAAATCAAGGGGATTTTTTAGAAGCATACGTAATAGGGAAACTAGCGGGAATTAGTGAATGCCGGCCAATCAGCATCTTGGAATTAATCCTGTAGAAGGGAGTGGGAGTGATGTAGCAAGATGACAGTAATTCAACGAAGACTAATGTTTAAAGCGACAAAGCTGAATGGACGTGTGTCTGTTTTTCTCTTCAGTTTTTATGATCCACATGAGCTATTTTATATTATATGTGATGTCTTAAATTCTTAAAAACATAGTTAACTCTTATCCCCCCTTGCAGGTTTAAAAAAATTATATTCCTGATTTCCCACCCTCACTTTGTGAGAAACACCCCAGCTCTTGTGGATGAAGTAGATCCTATGTTCTAATTACCAAATGACCACCGTGGACCAATGAATACTACAACTAATTTGGATGAAATGGAACACTACGTACAAATGTCTCCATTACGTGAGCGATAAGCTGAAAAGGCACACTTGATAAATGTATACATTTTAGTATTTAGTTTTGTCTACAAACTTAAATTAATATTATTTAATACCTCTACAATAGTTTGTGGGAATCACATCAGTTCTCACAACTATGGAGGCAAAAACCGTTATTCCTAGACATAAAAATGGCAAAAATTAGAGATAACTAACTAGCTTCAGACCCATAGCCTTAACTAGGTGTACATGCAAAATATTAGAAAAATAATAAATTATCTATATGGTATTTGGGATCCCAATATTTTTTGTCTGATGTCCAATGTTATTTTCACCATAACCGGTCCAAGGTAGATCATCTTGTCTATCTTAAGACGGCTGTTCATGACGTCTTTCTCCATAAACACATCTTCTGGCTGTTTTCTTGGATTTGGAGAAGGCATATTACACAGCCTGGCAGTATGGAATATTGTGAACGCTTTTTAATTGGAGTTTTCAGGAGAACCTCCTGGTTTTTTTAAAATCTAATTTCATGTCAGACATTTCTGGGTAAGGTTGGAAAACAACTTAACTAGTGAGTTAATTCAAGAAAATGGGGTGCGTCATGACAGTATTTTAAGCTGTACATTGTTCGGTATTGCGATAAATAGCATTGTGGATGTGCACTTATCTGTTCATTCATGCCTTTTTGTGGATGACTACACGATTTATTGCAGTTCAGAGTCTCCACTTGGTTGAACGGCAAATAAAACTTGCTGTCAACAATCTATGGAGGTGAACATCCAGTAATGGCTTTTGCCCCTCCCCAGCCAAGACGATAGTCGGCCACATCTATAGAATAGGTATTTTACCAGTCTCGACAACCGTAGGCTTCCTGGATATTTTATTTTATGTTGAATTAAAGTGGATTCCTCACATTAAAGATCTGAACGCAAGATGTGTCAAAGTCCTCCCTCTGCTTAAATTCATTAGCAATTGCCCTTGGAGTGATGATAGGGAAATCTTGATACACCTCTGTAGGACCTTCATAAGATTAAAGCTTGATTATGGCAGTATTAAATATGGCTCTACCAGACTTTCAGCGTTAAAGATGCCAGATAGTGTCCACCATGCTGACATCTGACTGACTGCTGGCGTTTTCTATTCAAGTCCAGTCATCAGCATCTGTACCGATGCCAGATGCTAGTGGTCCTGTCTTCTAGCATTTTACATGTCTAGGCTTCATTACATGCCAAAGCATGTTGCTTTACTGTCCTGTATTCCATCCCTCCAAACATGTCATGTATGAAACCACATGGTGTAGTACAAGGCTGGATGGGATTTGTATGATATTGGTTTTTGACACGTGGGCTCGTCTTTTCGAAGGCTATCCCCAAATCTCCAGATAGAGTTGCTCCCTGGAAGATACACTACCAGGATGTAATCTTGATCTTTTTAAGTTACCTAAAGCAACTACATCTCATATCGTATATGAGAGGGCTTTCAGTGAGCTTCTTACCACCTACTTTCAAGGTTTGTTAAATCTACAGACAGTACCAAGTTTGGGGCTTCTGTGGGATGTGCTTTTACTGTGGAACATTTTAATTTTTATTTACATAATCCAGTGTTTTTACAGCAGAACAATATGCCATTTTTAAGTAGTTGTGTTATGTGTATTGTTGTCACCATTCTGATCTCATCTGCACAGATTCCATGAGTACTCTGGTGGTATTGTTCATATTGTACTCCTGAAATACTCTTGTGCAGATGATACAAGAGCAGATTTTTAAAATTTGCATACTAAACACCCAGCTGTATTCTGGCCATGCTGGTCTCTCGGGTAAAAACCGGCAGACCACTGTGCCAAGGAGGCAGTTAATCTCCCTCCTGAGGTGAGTTTGGCGTTGTGTTTGTAGACTTAACCTATAATTGGCTTGGAGTGTTATGCACCTGGCACAAGCAATGGATTTTGACCCCTCCTTAGAACAAATTGTGGTCCATTGGGTATGGTGGGTTGCGAGTGCCCTCTTCTATATGGAAATCTAGAAGAGACAGGTCATCGTGACACTGAGCCATGTTTTTTATTAAAAGGGGATCCACTGCTCGTGTGTGAGCTTTGCGATGTGTGCCACATTTTGTTTGTGTGTCCCAGATAAAACCTTTTTCACCTGGCTTTAGATTTTAATGGTGACCTTCGTTATGTGTTACCTACCAGCGTGGATGGAGTAGTTTGTTTACTCAGTTTTACAAATCAGGCGAATATTTTAACATCCATTTGAGTTCCACTCCAATGAAGTGTCTTATATTGAGATTTAGTTATAATATTTTAGTATTTGTATTTATTTTATTTTTGAGATTTTATTGTGTTTTTAATGTCATTTAAGGTCTTAATAATCTCATTGTGTCGACAAGCAGGTATAAACTTTAGTAATATTTATCTAAAATATTGAATATTTTTGCCACCATTTCAATTTCGTTCATCATTTTGACATTTATTATTAAGAATGTAAAAATTAGTTACCACATTTGTTATTTAAATTATTCCTAAAAAACAAAGTTTAATTTTTTTTTATAAAATTCATAATTGTCTAGTGAGATGCTCTTGGCTTATGTGTACACATATAAGTAACCTTGAAAAAAAGTCCACTTTGATGTAAATTTTATCGGGCTTTTATTGTTTTAGTCAACTACATTAATTGAACAGTCTAAAGTACAAATTGAACCACTTTTATATCTATAAAAAAACGAAAATAAACAACTAAAGAAATACAAATAAATAACAAAGTATGTTTATTAATCAATTAAATATAATCTCAAATCTTAATTTGAACACATTTTTTCAGATTAAGTTTTAATACCTAAGGATTTAATTTGTAAAGGAATAGTTATCAAAATCATAACAATATTTCCCACATTAGTATGCCTACAAATCATGGGCCCAATGCGGCCCCCAGAGAGCCTAATAACAATTGAAAATGTACATCAAGTAGGCTATGTAAGTTTGTATAATTTATCTTAAAGGAACACACAGCAATAGAAATTCCGTAAGACGGTAGCTTATGTTTATAAATATATTCATCTGACTAGTGTGAGCTTTCACTGCTACATTAAACAAATTGTGAACTAACCAGATGTTTTATCAGTAAACAAGTGGTAACACAAAATTTATCTGATATCACACCTGGAACCAGGCGTTGCATTGAAGTATAATATTCTGTAGTCTCCTGAATGAGGTGAAATAATTTTACTGTTAAACCAACAAAAGAACATAGATATTTTAAACGTAATTGTTTTTTTAAATTCCCTGGTTAGTCAGCTCATGTCAAAGTTGGTAACTACATGAAATGGACTCTATTAGTAGTGAAGTGTCTATGTGTGCTTCCTATCACATCTACAATTATCTAGTGTTTTTTTCCTTTGTTCTTTTTAAGAGAGTGTGTTCTATTGTTTAAAATACTGTCCTGTAAATGGCACTCATACTTCAAATCAACACTCAAAATGCCAGCCATAAGTGAGTTTAGAAATTGAGTGTGCAGATTGGTAAATTGCACCGATACATTTTTTTGACAGCAAACATTATCTTCAAACTGTACTAGACTTTCTATACGGTTGTGTAGTTTTCCATAATCTGGAATAAGGGGAGCATTGGTGGCGCACACCAAACCAGGATGGTGAAATGATTGTAAAGTATAAAAAAAAAGCCTGGCTCTTTAGTGTATGTATGCAACAAGAATTACATATTTTACAATAAATTTGAGAGCACAAGTCATATAGATTATGTGAGAGATTTTATAAATAGTGATAGGAACTAACTATTTTTCTGTCTCGGCGAGAACTATTTGACTGTAGGATCACAGAATACACTCTGTATAAGTAGGCATATACACTTTGGTGTTTTAAACTTCCACCCATAAGTGCGTGTGTAGTGGTTCATGTGTTATTCTAACAAGAGAATACTTCTGTGTGTTCAAACCGTCAATCTCAAAGCGCTCTCTTCCAGAGCCGAGATTCACAAAACGATCCTCACTTGGCAACTCTTTGACGTGCGATAACATAACATAGCGAGCCACGGTTGGTTCAAAGCGACACATTTTCATTCCTTTGTTAGAGATACGACCTTGAAAATCATCATCTTCTCCACCCCACCCAAAGAACACATTCGAGAATCCGTTGACAAATTCAAATTGTTTTTGTAAAATTGCAACAGCCCCACCAAACAATTCCCGGTATGGTAGGTTGTACCTGAACGTATTCACACTAGATGACATGTGCCTAGGCTGGCGTGTACATGCATATATATTGCTCAACTTCTGAGGAATAAGATCTACATCATGAAAGATAAAGCAATGATAGGGCAGAAATTTCATTGCTTGGGTGTAGCCGATATTAAACAGTTTGGCGCGATTAAATGATCGCTTTCCCGTCTGTTCAACAATAAAAATCCTGTACATAAGTTGTTGCTGTTGAAGAAACGGGTGCATATAGGCTAGAAAGATGTTTAAGTGTGCCGTACGGTTTCTAAACGGAATGATGATTGCGACCTGATGCTGTGAGGTGCAAGTGGCAGGTTCCCAAGAACCTCCAGTCTTAACCTTAAGCCTGTCGGCTATTTCTCTCAAATCATGTTCTGAAACAGATTCGTTGGGATATAAAAGTTTGTCACTTAAGTGATCAGAAATTAAAGGACATAATGGTTTATTTTTGGTGCCTCTCACATAGGGGGATGGCTCAAGTTCAGCAGTGATGTCACTTATTTTTATGAAGGGATACCAAGATGCAAAACGCCCTGGATGGAGTAAATATACGAGAACTATGACCATAAGTGTCATAAAAAAACTTTGCTTGATTAATCTTGGATCCATAAGAAATGAAACCCTAATCTTGGGCAACATTCTACCATTAACAATCAAAATATATTTATGAACATTAACAAAGTTGAGCATTTTGATTTAACATGAATTATAGCTAGGTTATGTCAGAGATTGACAACATTAAATAAGATATATTTCTGCAATAAAGCTATTGAGATTCGAGCACAAATAATAATCTCAAAAAATGTTCACACAAAGGTGATTTTCAGATCAGTGTTTCCATAGTTGCTTGATTTGTTGTTCCAATGGTGTGGGAAATGTGAAAACCCAACTCCTTCCTGGGTCACATTCTGCGATCTTGTTGATTGGTAGGACCCTACTGAAAACAAAATAACATTAATGTTAATAAAAATCAGTTTTCTAAGACTTATCTACAGACTCCGTGTCTGTAAGGTGCTTAGTACTTCGTAAGAGATAGACTCCACACTAATAGATTGTACTATCTAAAGAATCCATATCTTTAATTCCTATAGTCCTTACCACTCCGTAGAAGTTGACTCAACTTTAACTTTATAAGGACTGCTACAGTAGCCCCATGACTTCTTTGGTGCTGACTGACAGCTCACAGCTGAGAGATAACGGCTTTAAAAAGTTACCAGACCAAATTATGTATCCTTATGCCGAACCATATGATCTGGAAAAACGTGTGTTTAGCAGCTGTCACTTCTGACAGACAAAATTAAGGTTTATACCTAAATGTTGACTGTCAGAAGTCAGCTGTGAGCTGTCAGTCAGCACCAAAGAAGCCACGGGGCTACTGTAAGTACTATGCCTACCAACCACACCAAGCGTGCACATGGAAATAAAAGCACCAATGACAGCCAAAAGATATGTTGCTATGGAAACACATACACAATTATAAAATAAGTTAACGGACTGGAAATATTCTGAACGTTTTATAAAAGTATGTTGAGTAGTTACTTATGTTATAATATTATTCTGCTGAGATATCGGCTACCTGCGCTTAGCTCTAGAAAATTTTCTTTCAAAGCGTTTTATTGGACGTTTACAACTTTCTCATTGGTTGGCACAGTCACGTGATTACGGATATGGCTTGTGTAGATGAGATTTCCAATTCTAAGGACCATTATGGAAGGACTATATGGATGTGGAGCTTACAAAGTGTGTGTCAGGACCTTAAGTCAGCAATATATAATTTTACATAATATATTTTAAATAACATTAATGATCACAAAATAAGTTTTCTAAGTCAGCAATATATAATTTTATGAAATAGGTTTTAAATAAATAAAAGTTAAGAATTCAGACAGAACCAAGCTGAGGAAGCGATTATTTTAATACAATTCAAAAGTTTATTGAACAGGTTTTATTGAGATTAAGTAACCTAAATATTATGACGAAATAATAAAGCAACCAAAACATAAAATAACCGCTTATTGGCATTAATAATAAAATTTAAAATGTAGCTAAACATACCAAAACAACAAAATAGTCACATTAGCATTTTTAGAACGTTCACCTTGATTATCTATGACTTTAACTTTGTGCAGTGTTGCCAACCCTAATACCCTACAAATCAGTAGCAATAGCCTCAAAAATTCAGTAGATTTCAGTATATGTATTTAAAAGTGATGATACATTCATTATCTTTATTAATTATTTTATTGAACGTAGGTGATATTACTCATGTTACATGTTTTTTATTCTTTGCTGTCGACCTCAGTGGTCTTGGGGTAATATTCTCACCTCAGGACTCGATGTGTGTGGGTTCAAACACAGCGGGAGACGGAGAATTTTTCTTGAGCGATAAAATCCGTAGCGCATCTTCCTTCAGAGGGGAAGTAAATCTGTCGGTCCCATGTGGATTGTTGCATGGGAAATAACCCTGTGGGTATGTGAAAATACCTTTCTTGGCAAAATTGGTAGATTCATTTGTTCTTGCTCATAGAAATTATCGTGTGCTGATATAATTAGTAGGGCCAGAAATTGCACGTAAAATACTGTACCTAAAATAAATTATAAAAAAATCTATGTCTATGACCAATGCTTGATGCTTTAAGTACCCGGAAGTACATGCTACACTAGCTAAAAAAAAAAGCTTTAACAAATTGTGTGTTTTAAAGTGAGTGGATTTCTTCAGACTAGTGTAGTAGCGCCTTCCTAGTTATTCACTGTGACAACAAACTTCTTGGAAAAGGGGTTAGTTTACAATTATTATAGTACAAGGTTCTGTTCATGATAGGTTTTTACTTGGATGACAGTTCAGAAATCATATGTTTAGTTTTTGGGTTGCCAACACTTGTAAAATCACTGTTTTGTTATGTTTTTAACTACCTGTTATATTTTACATTTAAAATAACGTAGATTTAAAGTTTTCTCATACTATTTCATAACTTGTAATAATCTCTTTCCAACTAGAAACAATATTTTAAACATAATTAAAAATAATTAATGACCTTACCCGGACTTGCCAGACCAAGTCCATCAGATTGTCATCCACCGAGTGAATACTCTCTATATCACCATGACCAAAGGTTAGCCTAAGGCCATAGCAGCATCCGGTGGAGATAAAAGGTGGCTCTATATCTGGAGATTTTATACCCCTGGCACTAGTCTACATTACTCCGCCCTTACGAAGAGGTAGGGCCTGGTCTTTCGCCTGATCATGTCGCCGAGGTAGAGGGAGAAGATAGTCGGCCGAATAGCTACCAGTAACTACAGACACTTGATAATCCAAAGGCTGAGTTCACCACGACTATTTGATTAATAATGTTACCTATGTATATTTACATGTGCTTAATAATCGTGTCTAATAAATATGCCGGCTTCCTCTCTCCACACTGTCTCCGGCATTCCTCTTAACACCTTTCACCCGCTCTAATAGAAGAGTATAAAATTGGAGGACTGGAGGAAGGCAGGATTAGTCGTTGGTGGGGAGACATGCCAACTATATTAAACACAGATAAAATCCCAACTGATATTTTATTACAGATAATATTCAACATTATTATTATGATTGTGGTTTATAATTGAAGTTTCATATCCTGGTCATGCTCTCATCTACTCTCTGCCTACATATTATATTTCCAAACATGATTTATATTCTTGTATGTATGTTAGTGATACGAGCTTTAGAAAATTGTTATGAACAATCCTCTCCCAACTGTAACAAGCAAATATTTTTTTGTTTGTCATCCCCAAACATACTCTCCTTTCTTTAATAAACCTCCTGCACATTTTCTAATGTTATCCGCAACCAACACCTCCCTTCTGTCACAAGCAATCTAATTCCCTTCTGTCATCTGCTGCCAGCACCTACTTTCCTTCTGTCATCAGCAACTGGCCCCTCGATTATATATCAAGCAACAAGGATTTTTTAAACAACAAAACTCTTCTAAACATCTGGGTTCTGGTAGCAGAAAGGGCCTTCCAGATGGACCATTCTTATATGAATACCAATTGTATCTTCCTGCTGAAAAATAAGCAGCAAATGACACAGATATAATGGGAAATATGTTACATTTGAAAATAAAACCCTAAGCAATCTATATGGCTAAAGCATGCTTTTAAATGTGACAATTTTTCACTTTAAATTGGGCCTACACCTAAAATTACTACTACTCATTCAAGCTATTAACACGCTTACAATACTGCGGTAAGAATAAGGTAGGTAAAATTTAGAGTAAATCTACCATATTTTAGGTGTATGAAGAGCAAGGGGAAAACAAAAATGTCCCACCCCGGTGGGACTAGAGCTCTGACCACTCCATCATTGGCAGTCCATTCTTGCGAAGATGCCACTTTAGACCATGCAACCACCAAAGTTGGTAGGACTGAAATGAAAGCTAGCAACGTGGATGACCTTCTACGAGTAACACGTCGCACCTCCCTAGAGAACATCGCAGGTGCACAAGAGGGAAAAAATATCATAGTAAATTCGCACAAAGAATAAACAACTACATAACGTGGCAACATGACAAACATGTATCATAAACAGCCCCATTACTATTTTCAATATTTACAATAACATAATAACACTACAGTCCTAGGTTGTGCACTTTCTCAGCCCTATCAGCGTATAACCCAGGACGCGATACTATGTATTTATACAGATAGTCCTCAGACATCAACATTGATCTCTCCAGATCACATGACTTGACATATGAGTCCTTTACTGGCGTTCAGTATTTCTCTGACATAACGTATTAATTTATTTAATTTGTTTGGGAACATGGAAACGAACTATAGTATGATTCTGAAAGGAAAATCTGTTTAAAATTATACACTTTATGGTCAGTATCTATCAGATTATGGAATTTCCGTATGAATATGAAGAGCCCAGGGGAAAAACCTGATAAGTTACATTTATGAAAATATACAGGAGACCATTTTGAAAGTTTCAAGACTCGTGCAGACCTATCCTTTCATGATTTTTTATACGTCTAGCTTTCATATTGTGTCATGTTAATATTATAACACTTTATTCAGTGGTTTGAATGCATTACTCCAAAAAACACTTCTTCATACTTGATTTTTAACAACCAGCACAACCTATAAATGGGAGAAACCTGAAAGTCAAGGGTTTATCAAGTTTTTAGTATGTTTTTCCTATGACTACTTAAAGAATAGAATACATTATTTCCTTAAACATATTCGGGCGTATGTTATATTCATATGATGATTGGAGGGGGGGGGGGG
>CABEEJ010006965.1:0-12711 GCA_901482245.1 Timema douglasi | reverse complement strand
GGTAAGGTGTCAGACTTCTGTGCTGGCGGCCGGGGTTCAATCCTCGGTCCCGGCACAGATTTATCTGATTACCAAACCCTTCCTTCACCTCTGACAAGACATCTTGTGAATGTGAGGAATGCCAGGCCTCCACCGTGGTTCGGATTCCACGTTAAACTGTAGGTCCTTCATTTCATCTAACAATCACCCTACCATTACACATTAGCGTAAGTGCGTATAACCCGAACGGGTAGTAAGACGCGGTGCTAAATAATAATAATAATGAATTTCTTTTTTTTTTAAATAAGTTTACGAAAAGCAAAATCGTGTAGGACAAAGAGGAAGCTATGAACGCGCTTATAATTGGGTGTCTTTACTTGCATCGTTTCAAGTCAAGTATATAGCTTCATAATACGTCTATGGCTTGTCGTCTGCCATCTTTAATCGGTCATTTGTTGATGTGGTTACCAGAATTAAGTTTCTTTTTCAAGTGAGTCTTTGTTGTGTTTTGAGTATTCCTTGCGTATCCAAACCACAAACTCGATACTTTTTTACACCCCTCGTTCCTTTTACCGAAACAAAATTAAATCTCTGGGCGGTGATATTATTCAGTCTTTGGCGTAATAGGCTACTTTAAATTGCTAAGTTTACAACCGGACATTAAAACCGCAGCGACTAAACCATCCATCTAATCTGTTTTATTACCTTTACCAAGTTTTTTTTTTCTTTGTTACCACTTTAATCTAATTTTTTTATATATTTTTTTAATGTTTAGTACGTGACTGGTTTGATCTGCCCTTTTTTTCTTTTCTTTTTTTTCCCTTCTTTGTTTGAAGTCGTAGTTTGACAATTTAAGGTCGTAACTTTATTTTCGTCGTTGTTGAATGAGGGACCGTGCCGATATCAAAGCTGACATTTTAAGCCCATCTTATTTTAAGATTGATAGATTTTAATTGCTTATTAGAAGGTTATTCGTGAGGAAACTGTGCAAGAATTTTTACTCTGCAGGTCGGGAATTTATGGCACGATTTTTCACCCTCCCATCCAGACCCATGCTGAAATAGGTTATTCAGTGTGTGTCTCATTTGAGAAAAGGCGGAATAATTTGAAGGGGTCGGGGAAGAACAGGAGAAGTCGGGAATTTTGTAAACAACAAAATCCGGGAAAATGTTTTTTTTTTTTTAAGAATCATGTCTTACAGCAATGTTTAGCTTATATGTATATTTACTAATTCCTCTAATGAATTATGGATGAGTAAGGTTGAATTTAGATGTAGTATACCCGCACTTGCATAGACGAAGAATGGAAAACCATATAGAAAACCCCCGCTCAATACACCCGACGAGGATTCGAACTCCGATCTCCCTGTCATTGGCAGTCTAGTCTAATTGCGATTGTGACGCCTTAGAGCATGCAGCCACCGAAGCAGGTGTGGGGAAAATGTTGTCTTACCCAAAAGATTAATTATAATAAGAAAAAAAACACTCCAAGTGGAGCAAAATTTGTCCACATCATAATAAAAATATATTATATTAATTTAACCTTTCCCTCCATATTTAGAAACTACTCGTGGTTGGTATGTACTCGCTCCGGTGGTCGGGGGTTCGGCAACGGGTCAGTCTAGCTAACCTCACAAATATGTCAAATAGACCTACTTTCAAATAAATATTTGCGCGAAAAAATAGAATTAGCACTTTTACCCTTTACAATTTGTATTTTTAATGAAGTTGTTTTTTAAATTTGTAAAACAGCATCGGCGGAACGGCGCTCCGGGCGGGGCCTCTCCCCCGTTCTCTCTTGTCCTGTTGGTCTTAAGGGTGACCATAGTTGTTAAAAAGGTTTGTTTGTATTTCCCGCAGACGGGTGATCGAGAAGATCGATCAGTCCGAGTTTGAAGGGTTCGAGTACGTGAACCCTCTGCTGATGTCGCTCGAGGACTGCGTGTGACGTCACGAGCCGGCCTGCCACTTTGACCTTGAGCTGGAGGAAGAGGATGATGACCTTGATCTTGACCTCTCCCAGATGAGGTCCAGCGGCCGTGGCGGGATTCTGCATCAGATGTTCTGCCTTCCTTTACATTAGCCCGTCTCACTCACACTCACACTCACACTTTTCTCTAGGAGCACTGCATGAAACAAGACTTTCTATTGTTGATATACGGCGCATTGGGGGGGGGGGGTTGTTCACTAAACAAACACGTTGAATTAACGTTATTTTTTATCCAAGTATATCTAGAACAATGGTTAATAATGACTTAATTCAAAGAGTTAGAGATTAGTTAATGCGGAGAGGAGAAAAACAAAAAACCACCCCCTGAGTGCACTCCTGGCCGAGATTCGAATCTTGACCTTCCCCCGTTACCGGCAATCCACTCTCTTGCGAGTATTGGTGGATTGTATCACGTGGCCACAGGCGGAGATTCAAATTAACCTGAAAGGTTTCGTAAACCGATGTTTAAAATAGGATAACATAGATTTCAAGATCTAGGTTTGCTCTGGGGGTTTTTTCTGCAATTTTTTTTTATGAAATAAATATTTGTAAACCCGAGGGTAGGAAAAGGTTATTTTGTTTTTGGTGTCGTGGTTTATGTTACGTTGAAAATAAGATGTTCCCTATAAATGGTATTTTGGTTTTTAAGTTGGGAGTGGAGGTAATGTGAGAAAATATTGGTGTTTTTTCAGTTGGTATAGCAAAACATTTTTTTGACCAAAATAAATCAACAGTATCTTCAGTCAGATGAAGTTGGTTTATTTGTTATAAATTAAATCAACCATTTACTTTGAGCAGAAAATCAAACTGGTTTTTTAGCACCGCATTCAGGCTTATGTACTAGTTATAAAGCTATATTTATAGAAAGTGCACCCACATTTGCATGAAGGGAGAGTATAAAAACCATACTCAGTACACACGACCGAGATTCGAATCTTGATCTTCCAGTCATCGGCAGTCTAGTCTACTGCCAGAGTAGCGCCTTAGATCATGCAGCCACCGAAGCGGGTAACTGGTCTTATTTCGTGTTTCTTCCATCTCACCTCAAACTCGTGCTAGCAAATTAAATTCTTAAAAACTACAATAAGTGAAACTTTAATTTCCACAATTTAGAATGTCCGCTTAGAAATCAAATTTCTATCATTCAGCGATAAACTATGTCCTGCTCTGACTTGAAATATCCTTAGCTGTTATCGCATCTCAACGCTGTCAATTAAAACCATTAAAATGGTTGATACCTGCGTAAAGAGTTTAATCCATGAACAAACCATTGTGTTATTTCATGCAAAGGAAGAATGCACGATTAGATTGGCCAGGAAAATTGAGTTGGCCCTGTCGATTGCAAGTCTAAAACCTATTTTATGGGACGTTGGGCGGGAGGGTGAAAGGCGTGGCTTGGCTTCACAACCAACCAAAGTATCCTTCCGCGCCAACAAGAACAGATGGATCACGGAAAACGGAGATGACGCTAACTACCGGACAGGTATTACGGAAAAATCACACGTTTGGAAATACCAGTTTTCTCGAGAACGAGTGAAATGTTTATGTTAATATTTTCAACACCCCTTCTAAGATAATGTATCTATGTTTATTAATTGTTACATTTTCTTATTTTTTATTATGAATCCGGCAGTTTTCTATTTAAAAATGTCAATTTTATCGATATTTGATTACTGTTAAAATTATAGAGGAGGTGTGTATATAAAAAGTATAACATAATCAACATGCTTAAGTGGACCCTTGGATTTACAGAAACAAATTCAAAGTAATAGATAGACATCTTAAGGTGAAAGTACCGAGATAATAACGGCATTAGATGAGAAACTTTTTAAATGTAGGTGAGGGGGGGAGGGGAAATTGTCACTAAATTCCAGGACACCCATGACAGATATTCAACAACTGTTGAGATCACCGTGTGAAGTAAATTAAACTCTTATATTTGTACTAAAGTAATATTTGATTTATTTTGATCTAAAAACTGCAAAAACACTTAATTTTTCTCGCAAGCCCTGGAACCCCACCTTAATTTAGAAGATTTTGCATGAATATTATAGCAAAGATTGTTATGGTCAAACTTCTGACATGCCTATAATATTCAAGGCAAGACAATTACATTTGGTGCGATTGCTAGCTGTAAACACGAGTACAGTCCAATTTTTTATAGGAAGGATCTTTTAGAAAATACAAAAAATATATTTTGTAGCCAAAATTAATGACACTTATATATATATATATATATATTATTAGTGTCATTTTATAGATATTGATAATATATACCAAAAGTGACAGCAGCTGCAGATAACATGACTTGCGTATAATTACGTAAATGTAGACATAGTAACTTTTGTTTTTAAATCCTATATGAGGCAGGACCTTTTTTAAATAATTAAAATTCGACTCTGGTTAGTCAGAGCTAATGAATCTCGTCCACTCAATACACTTTAATTACTGCCGTATTTCTCCTTCTCCTACCCCGCTCCCCTTTTGTGCCGTCTGTTGTATATATTGTACGAGAATACATAATATATAAATATAACAATCATAAATTAATCTAACTTTTATTTAGATGTATAGAGAGGATGTGATTATGATGGGAGCCTCCCTTAGTGTTGTGGTAAGGTGTCATCATCATCTTTAGCCAGGTTGTGTCGGGAAGGAGGTTAAAACTGAAATGTTTGCTTTACAACACTTTGAAGACAATTTTAGTCTTTCAACTAGCCATTTCATAAGCAAATCGGTCAAAATTGTCATTTGCATATATTTTTTTTAGCACAGTGTCCGACTTTATGTTCAGGTTATAAGTATATGTACTAACTAAATTAATGAGCTATGGGTGACAAGGATTACATTTAGAAGAAATGTACCCAAATTTGAGTGGAGGGAGAAGGGGAAAAACCTTCTCTTAAAAATTACCCTCAGTACATTTTAAAGGTGTTAAAAACCCTGATCACCCTGTCATAGGCAGTCTAGTCTATTATGAGAGCGACGCCTTAGAATTAGAACATGCCACTATGGGAGTGGATGGTTCTCTTTTTATTTTATTTCAGTCTAGCTTACACTAGTTCGAGTAAAGTGTCTGTTTTTGTTCGAGTAAGGAGTTTGACCTCTTTCACCCACAACACTTGTGTGAACCTGTCTTATGCGGCTTTCGAATGGCCTAATCAAGAAGTATTTATTTAAAATATTAATTATGACCGATAGATGCAAATATACCATATGACTAATCTGCTCCTGTTAAAAAAAACATTTGGGTTTCAACATAAAAGTGAAATATATATATATATAAAAAAATAGTTTGAATGTATGTGACGATTGCTTTTAGTAAAAGTTATCTCATTCTGAGATTAGTATGTATGTGTAGGATTGCATGCATGTGTGTGATTATTGTATAAAATAATTACTGTGTCTGATTGTGAAAAGAAAAATGTTCATGTTAAGTGATTTTATTTTTCAAATAAAAGAAAATCATAATTCCATTGCTTGTTAAACAAAAGAAAAAGAACTATGTAAAAAAAAAGAGATAAAGATGATTTTAAAAACTGTTTTATGAGAAATATTACTCATGTTAAAATTTGTCGAGAACTTTGCTTCTACATGTATCTTATAGATAAGTTTATTCTTTGTGTTATTGATTTCTTACTCAGTGTCATTGAATGTTTTTTGATTATTATTTTATACATATTTTTGTGAAAACACACCCATTCCATTACCTTCCCTACTAAACAAAAATCACTCTGAAGCTTTATAATATGATTGTAAAGTGCAGTCACTGATTTTGTAGTTGAAAACTGAGGAAGAAACATGACTTACTGATTAAAATGTTATGTGAAAAGTTAAATCTACTTAGGTGGTCAAATTAGAACACATGAATTAGTGATAAACATTTTAGGTATGGAAGGATTTTTTTTTTTCTATTCTCATGAATATTAACACATTGCTTGTAAGATTATTGTAAAATATTTGTCTACTCTATATAAAGTGAGTATTTAGCTGACCATTTCACCATTATTTTATCAACAACATTTTTGCCCCGAATTATTTATTTATTTATTATTTGTAAAGTATTAAACCTTTGACCTTATTGCATTAATTTAACTTGTATGATCCCAGTAAGATTCCTATAATAATTGTGGATGGATTTAGATGATATGTTGCTTGAAATACGTTTATTTATATACTTGAAACGCTGAATGATTTAATCTAAAATAAAATTGTTGTACAGTGTTTAATGAAGTATCTACAAATTGATAGAACACTCTAGTGGTCAAAGCTGGCTACGGATTCAAAGGTCCCAGGTTCCATTCCCAGCGCTGACAAAATCTTTCTATGAAGCAGTGGGTCTGATGCGGAGTTAATTTCGGACTAATGAAGAGCTACTTGAATGAATAGGTAGCGGCTGCGATCTAGAAAACTGAGATTAACGGTGGGAGAGTTCATTGTGCTGACGATATGACACCCTCTATTCACAAATGTTGGTACTACCTTCGATAACAAAGCGCGGGATCAAGCCAAGTTGTTTTATTAATATTTTGTATTCCCTTTAAAGGGTATTTTACATAAACTTTTGCTTTCGAACTAATAATTTACAGTACAGGCATTATTATATTATTTGCCTTTGAGCTGTGACCAAGATATATCCAAATACTCACTTATATGGCAGTTGTTTAGTTTGTAGCACCAACCCACCTACTGTGACATTTTATTTTTTGTTTATATTCATTCAAATTAATTGATTGAATTTGAGTTGCATTAATAATGTTTAATATAATTTAATTAATTATATATAAAATTAAAATAATTTTTATATTTGAAAACTCTTAAAACATCCGTTCCTAAATTGGCCATTATTAAATTTTTTAGCGCCTGATCCATTTCCAATAAGCAAAAATTATGTTGACCACATATACATGTTTCAAGAATAAAAACTATCTTAAAGAGATCATTTATTATTTAGTATGTCTTTACAAGAACTCTACTGAAAATTTGAAAGTAAAGTTGTATTTGCACAATATTCACTAAGTTAAATCTGCCGACGTTGGTCAACACTTGACTGTCTTGCTAGAAACTTGAAAACAAATTGGTGCAAGAAATGTTTTAAGGTATTTTGAATTACTTTCCACAAATTTAAAGGAAGATAAAACGAACTCATAGTTATTCATCCATTAAGTAGTTCACATTTACCTAAAATAATCAACTCGTCACTTATATTTGCTTGGTCGGAATCACTCTCTTAATATTATATTCCTTTAGTTATTGATTAAGTGACAAAAAAAAAGAAAAGATTATTACAAAATAATTATTAATAAATCGATGATCTGATAAAGCAAACAACTCAAACGTATTTATCTTATTAAGAAGGTAATTGTGTGGTTATATTCATTAATTTACTTATTTTAACTTATATTTTTGGTAACAAATCACCTCTGTGGTCTAGTTGTCAGAGTTTCTGGACACAGATCCAAAGGTCCTGGTTTCGATCCTCAGCTCTTTCACATTTTTTCTGTGAAGCACTGGGTTTGGAACGAGGTCAACTTGGCCTCATGAGGACAACTGAGGAGCTACTTGATTAAATAAGTAGCGACTCCGGTATAAAAAAAACTGAGATAAACAGCCACAGGGTTTGTTGTTCCGATCGCAAAAGTTGGCACAATCTTCGCTGATAGACAGAGGCCACTCAGCCAGTATGGCTCGATAGTGAGCTGAGGTGATTAAGTCAACAAAAGGTTTTCTTATTGAAGGTTGCTAAAAGAGTGGCCTTTGCATTAAATTATAGCAGTTTGGAAGATTAAATTTGCTTCCAGCCTAAAAAACATACACTTAGGACAAGCTTGATTTTTATATTTTATTTATTTATATTCATGCTGAGATGTCGCATTTAGTGGGTTGATGTGACTTTCTTTCCCTGTAATATGTTCTTTATTATTTATGTGTTATGCCATTCCAATTTACATATGCATTATGTAATTTAGTTTTTAAAAGACAATGATAATTATAATTAGTTTTGGGCAGGAAATATAAGAATACATGTGTGCCTAATAAAACCAGAATTGAAAAGACACTAAATGTTTTATTCACTTCTCTCTCATTGTTTTAATAGTTATAGTTTATAGTAAATCATAAAATTTAAGTCAAAATGTGTTTCAACACAAAGTAACCCAATGTGTGAATTAAAAATTTAAGTGCAAAATAATTGAATGAAGATTTAAATAACCAACAGGGCTTTAAGTTTAACACCACTTTAAAATGGTTTTGTTTAATCTATTTTTACTAATTATTATTATTATTAGCACCGCGTCTTACTACCAGTTCGGGTTATACGCACTTACGCTAATGTGCAATGGTAGGGTGATTGTGAGATGAAATGAAGGACCTACAGTTTAACGTGGAATCCGAACCACGGTGGGGGCCTGGCATTCCCCACATTCACAAGATGTCTTGTCAGAGGTGAAGGAAGGGTTTGGTAATCAGATAAATCTGTGCCGGGATCGAGGATTGAACCCCGGCCGCCAGCGCAGAAGTCTGACACCTTACCCCCTAGACCGCCAGGTCACCCTTTACTAATCAAAAGTAATATGGTGAACTGATGCGTGATAACGGAAGTTTTGAAAAAGATAATAAATAGAATGGGGGCCCAAAAATTGTTGCCGACCCTCTGGACTAGAGAGTTGGGAAAATTCGAATCATCCCCCGATACCAGGAATGGCAATTTCTCCCTTACACTTCAATATATTGGTCATTTCCGATATGTTGGATTGCATTGGTCTGAGCGAACTGCAACGGTGGTATATCGCAGTTTTCCTTTTTTTAGTATTCTAATTAACTGTTGAAAAGAACAGACAAGTTTAGTATAATAAATGTGAAAAAAATGTTTACTCAAAATACCAGCCTCGGTGGCGTAGTTGGCTAACGCGCTAGTCGTGTTGAGCTCAACCGCTGAGGACGGGGAGATCGAGGTTCGAATCTCGGTCGGGTGAACTGGGGGGTGGTTTTTCCTAAATTGTTTTCCACTCTCCCTCCACGCAAATACGGGTTCACTTCCTCTGGTTAAACCTTTCCAATTCCTAATCCATTAGTGTAATTAGTACTTAAAGCGTATAACCCGAACGGGTAGTAAGACCCGGTGCTAAATATTATTATTTACTCAAAATCAATACATTTTAATTTGCAGTCTTTAAAGCGTTCTCCAATACATAAAATGTATTAATACATCGATATATCATTGTTATCTCCTTACACTAGAATCTATTATTTCTAGACAAGAACCTGTTTTTAGACCGATATCTCGTACTCACTAAACATCCTTGGAATCTAAACATGCCCGTCTTACAAATAGACAGCAAGTCCCGTGTTGAGCTTTTTTTTTCGCTGAATTTGATACCATTTTGATGAGGTAAAATATCTTCAAAAAGAGATTAGAGAGTGATTGAAGAGATTTCCTCTCTTTCATAGGTAATAGGATTAAGCTCTCTTTCTCCTTGGTATCGGCTTATATACGAGTGGTACGAGGGCGCCTTTGCTTGGAGAGGGTGCGGATAATGAGGTGGAAGGCGAGAGAAATAGTTGCGATCCCCCCTCCCCCCACTTTTAATTGCTTGAACCTCGCTTCAGTGGCCGCATGTTCTAAGGCGTCGCTCTCGCAATAAACTAGGATGCATACGACATGGAAATTGGAGTTCAATCCCGGTCAGGTGTACTGAGAAGTGGTTTCCCATTCTCTCTCTCTCTCTCTCTCTCTCTCTCCACGCATATGCGGGTACACTTCCTTTAAATTCAGCCTTACGCATTCCTAAACCATTAGCCTAACTAGTACATAGACGCAGTGCTAAACAAATGCTTTAAGATTACTTTGTGTGTATGTGCATTGTGTCTTATCTATCCGCATATTTATACAAATGGGGTAGGAATGAATAAGGTAGAACTGAAAAAAATGTACCATAATTTGCGTGAAGAGAGAGTAGGAAACCAAACTGGCCGAATCTCTCGTCCCAAAGTGAGTCGCCTTAATAGCATGTAACCACAGATAAGAGGCTTTTTTTTCTAAAAAAAAAAATATCTTGAGGTGGGCGAAGGGCAACTACCCAGCTCCCCTAACATAACACCCCCTCCTTTACCTCTCTGAGTACGCCACTCACTTTGCAAGTGTGAGTTCACTCGCAACTTGTTTGATATCAACTCTAGATAAAGTCTGCCACACACTGACAGTTATACCTGTACAGGCACGCCTATCCGGTATAACTGAACGTGTGGATGACATAAATACAGTTGCTTCGACCTGCACAGACGACCGGAGCAAAAAGTTAATTTCATTCGATATACCTGCGTCGGAGCAAACTGCGCAGGCATACCGGACCGCGTGTACCGAAGCGCGGAGGTGGATCAGTCCAGTGCTGCCATCGCCACATCGTTTACTAGTTAGATAAGTTTCATTCTTTCTTTATAAACTTGTCATACACAATGACGCCAATGTGTAATTGGTAGGGTGATTGTGAGATGAAATGGAGGACCTACAGTTTAACGTGGGATCCGAACCACGGTGAAGGCCTGGCATTCCACACATTCCCAAGATGTTTTGTCAGAGGTGAAGGAAGGGTTTGGTAATCAGATAAATCTGTTCCGGGACCGAGGATTGAACCCCGGACTCTCAGCACAGAAGTTTGACACCTTACCTCAAGATCGCCAGGTCACCTTCGGTTTTTAAAAAAAACAAAAAAAACGTTAAAAGCTTGGTACCACTGATGGATAATATTTTCGTTTTTCATATCTATTATGTCATAGACAACAAATATAACGCCCTATGTTAGTAAATTGATTGTATTAATTCAATTTTGTCCTTTTGTTACCCCTCTCCCCCCCTTCCGAACTACACAGGTCTATAAATTTCTTTTACCAATTATCATCATCATCATCAGCGCATCTTACTACCTGTTCAGGCTATACTCAATGGGGTATGGATAAAAGGAAGGACACATTTTAGAGGTAGTCTACCAGAATTTGCGTGAAAGAAGAGGGGGAAACTATTTATTAAAAAAACATCTTCACTTGACCAGACTCGGGATTAGAACCCCGATATCCCAGCCATCAGCAGGTCAGTCTAAAACGAAAGTGACGCCTTAGACCAGTCGGTCACAGATGAGGTTCGAAACTTACTATTAAATACATTGTTTTAGATGTAAATTTCAGAAAATGAATAGCTTGTTTATGCGCCAACAACTTTGGGGGTACAGACTTTAAAAGAAATTATATCTGAGGATATACAAACAAACAAAAAAGTCAAACACCAGTGAACTAACTACATAATCTTTAGGTGGTGAACTATAGAAACTATCCGCTCATTTCAGTGAACTATTCCCCAGAGGGGGCATGAATATCCAACTACATCTCCGAAGAGACCCCCCCCGAAGGGCTTCCCAGCTACACTATCCCCGGGCTCAGAGGATTTTTACAGTGACACCACTGATACCCATTGGGACCGAAACCTTTTCGCCGGACGTGGGCCCAAGTCCACGAGTACCGTTTCGGGTACTAGGGCACCCGAAAAAACCAGCACCAGCCCTCCCATGCCAATCCGCCTTGTGTTACTTGAGAAAACCTCCCTCCCCTCTTCAACTGGGACCGGTCGGAGGGAGGAGTTGGTTCCTCCTAGTGATCGCCCAATCACGAGGAAGTCAGGATCTCAGCCTCCGAACAGTAGTCTCCTCAACTTTCGTTCTCAAAAATCTAAACACTTTCTGTGTCTCACAACATCGTAGCTGCCGCCCCCTCATCACTTTTGAGACCAGCTGCCCAGCGGGGACCTCTAGGAGGAGCTCCGACAGGAGTTTTATATAGATCTGTCGATACCGGAAGGTGGCAAAGACATTATACTGCTCGTTTATATGAAACGTGCGCGGGGCAGGAGCGCACCCGGCCGCCGTACGTCCGGAAAGCCCGAGCTCCGCGACCCCCAAACCCCAGCGGGGGCAGTTGCCCCCATCTCTAGAATATACGCGCTCCTAGTTCCATCGCGAGTTGTATAATTTGATCGTGTGAGCGCAATATCAGCAGTCGTTAGTGCAGACAGACAGAAGCCGAGGACGGGAAGATAACACGCACCCTCCGACAGTAAAAGATGGAACGAACCATAACTCGCGAGCTCAGAGACAATAAAAGGTGAAGAAGAACAAGGTACCCCTCCCTCCCTCCGCAGAGCAGAAAGACATCAACTGAGGTCCGATAAAAGGGGGGGAAGGTCGGAGTGGGGGTCGGTAGTTTTTTTATTATCACTCCTTCGCCTCTTTTGTTTTAAACTCCCCCCGTCCCAGTGTTTGTTATGATTTTCAAACGAAGATCTGAAAGGGGGAGGTTAACGATCTTCATGTTATGTCTGTGACATTTATTATAATAGCACACTCGCCCCCCACTGCCCGTAAAACAGTTTTACACACCTCAGACCATCCGTTTGTTTGAAGAGCTGCGCTTGGGGTAGTTTATGACAAGGGGCGAGGAAAATATCGCACCTCCCTTCTTGGATGGCCCGATTGTTTTGGGATCTTGAGTCAAACACCGGATTTAGCTTACCTTATAAATCAGAGGGCTTTCTAGTAATAATAATAATAATAATATTTAGCACCGCATCTTACTACCAGTTCGGGTTATAAGCTTTAAGTACTAATTACGCTAATGGACTAGGAATTGGGAAGGTTGAATTAGAGGAAGTGAACCCGCATTTGCGTGGAGGGAGAATGGAAAACTATTTAGGAATCC
>CABEEJ010006964.1:20609-34997 GCA_901482245.1 Timema douglasi | reverse complement strand
CAACTCACCTCTTCCAGACTGGTAGTAACACCTCACCTCTTCCAGATTGGTAGTAACACCTCACAGCTTCCAGACTGGTAGTAACAACTCACCTCACCGCCTCCAGACTGGTAGTAGCACCTCACCTCTTCCAGACTGGTAGTAGCACCTCACCATCACTTATGTAGGGGTATAGTGGGACTAACATTGTTTAGTTGGGACAGTGGCTGCTTACTATAATTTCCTCTACTTGGGGGTGAATATCTTCTCACGGCTGTATTTATTGTCTAAAAGGACAGTTCTGAAGCATCAAAAGCTCTGCATCGTGTATGAGGCACGACAGTCGCCAAAGTTGTGTCTAGTAAGAGTTTGATCGAAAACGTTCCATAGACTTCTATTTATAAAACCTATTCAGATCGTGAAGCGATTCTTTTCGACATTGATTAATTGAAGGTTTATACATCGAGGTTATGCCCGAAAATTTCAAAAATATATAAAGGAGATGTTGCAATTTCAGAAAACGACCATTTATTCTGACAGTCATTTCTTGAGTTTTACCAAATCTATTTCATTTATATTTTTTAAATAGAACAATTTATTTCGAATTGAACAAATTTTCGTTGGAGCAGGCGAATTCAACTAAACGATTCTCACGATTTTTTTCGAAAGCCTAAATATCGAAGATGATGTTTAGATTTTAGAGATATCGAGCTTAGGTTTCTAATATCGTTTAACCTACAGTTGAGATCTGTCATCGCGAAATTGACGCGTGATACGGCTACGTCAACTGTCCAACTACAGTTCAATTTTCATCGAAATTACAAACACATTTTTTACAGTCGACATTGGTAACATTTGACTATATTATTATTGTTATTTTACTGTATATGTATTGATAATATCTCTCTAAGCTGACAGCTACAGATCACAGGTTTGACGCATGTACGCGTGAAAGCTTTTATAGCTGCATGAAATTGGATTGTTGTGTATAGTATATAAAAGTGAGTTTCTTGCATTAGCCTGGTAGTATCAACTTGCGCCGCTAGATCTCCGATTACTACTCGACCTGTATTTGTTTTTTATTAGTTTACCATTTGTATCATTTTATGATCACGTTGCCTCGGACTACTTGGGTGGTTTCGAAGCTATTTTGCAACGCGGGTTACATCTTAGCTTGACGCACCTAAGCACTTAACGCCTCTGTACGAAATAGAAAAGAGAGGAAAGAAAATGACTAACTCACCCCACGACTCCTGTTCCTATGCTTATAACACTTCCCCTTTTCCTCTAACGAGTATAAACACTCACTCTACTATTTGCTCCAGGGCAGCATTTATTCTTGCATTTCAAACTTATGTTTTTATTGTGTTTTATTTTGGATAGACATTTTCTTCCGCGTACTTTGTTAATCCACAGTCTGAGACACAGACGATTAAAAGAGAGAAAAAAACCTTTTCAACTATTATTGTTTTATAATTTAAGACTTTTTAGAATTATTTAAGAATTTAGGGTTTTAGTTTTTAATGTTATCCCCTGTCCTTAAGGTGGGATACAAGGGGACCCGAGAAAGGTTTTTGTATTTTTTATACCGAAATATTCTTTGGCCAAAATAAATCAAATATTTCTCCAGTATAAACATAGAGTTTAAATTTTTTCCCATGTTGGTATCAACATTTCCTGAATATCTCTAGGCGAGTTTTCGCGATTGACTGGGTTAGTAGGGTACGGCCAGACTGGAGTGCGCTCGAGCCGGTCGTCAGTCTGGCCACCCAGTCGCTCGCTCGCTCACACGCTCGTCAGTCTGGCCGAACCCTTACGTCCTGGTATTGAGTGTTATCGACCAAGCGGTTCTGACCAAGTTAAAGTGCGAAAACGAATTAGAGAAGTTTTTCTTAAACAAAAGCTGGCGGCCGGGGTTCAATCCTCGGTCCCGGCAAAGATTTATCTGATTACCAAACCCTTCCTTCACCTCTGACAAGACATCTTGTGAATGTGAGGAATGCCAGGCCTCCACCGTGGTTCGGATTCCACGTTAAACTGTAGGTCCTCCATTTCATCTCACAATCACCCTACCAGTACACATTAGCGTAAGTGCGTATAACCCGAACGGGTAGTAAGACGTGGTGCTAATAATAATAATTTAAATGGCAGTTGGAGTAGAGTATATCTAACAGCTGGTAGGTGAATTTATGTAATCCTACTAGGCCTACATGTATTGCAAATCGACGGAAAATGAACTATTTATTTTATCATTAGTTAGATTGCTGCTTATTTTGACTAGTCTTAATATTTACACAACATATCAAGCTAATCGTATCTTCCCAAAAATAAGCTTAAGAAAACGAAGAACGTATGTAATATATTAAATAGGCCTAGATCATATACGTTAGTACTCTATTTTATCCATAGCTAAATGCCATGCATTTCTAGCTAGTAATTGTTGTCCATTTTAATTTACAAAAACTTAAAATCCATTGACTACGAAGTTGTACTCGTTTAACTCTAACATGAGAAGTGAAGCTGTTTTGAAATTGGCGCACAAATTCTCGGCTCGTTGGTCGTAACCACACTCTGTAGTCTGGTCAAGGAAAGCGTTACCAAACCGAAATCTGGTATCGTCTCTGTTATAAACATTTGGTTAACATCGATACCGGGTCTACCGCGAAAACACGCCTATTATGAGCATAGCGGCATTAGATGAGGAACTTATTAAATCACGAGAAAAAAATGTCATTAAATTCCATGACATCCTTGAGAGATAGATATTCAAGACATTTTGAGGTAATCACACGAAGAAAATTAAATTCAATGTTTGTAGTGGAACAATCTTTTATTTATTTTGGCAAAAAAAAAACAACCATAAAATCTGTAAAGACGATTTCTAGCATCCTCTTCCATCCCAACTTAACACTCGCCGAATAAGGGCAATCCTATCTCGGCTTGCCTCTGCCACAGGAAGCCAACATCGTTAAGATTTATATGCGTACACTAGAAAATAGTGGATTGATAGTTTTTAAATAATTAAAAGCAAGGTTTTTTCCTAGTGCAATCCGAGAATGGTCATTACTGGTAATATTTGATCGAGTCTGTTTGCAACACGACACTCTCTCAACCAATACGAGAGCGGAGAGCCTCAATTACACTCTAAATTAAAATGCCAGTTCTTATCGCCCGTTTCGTGAAGTACACCTGCCGCACCGCGCGATATCTTCTATATAATGAGCCTTATTGGTCGACTGGTGAACATTCATTGGTCCGGACTGTTTCAAGAGCGCTCTTTACATCAGGATGAAGCCTGAAACCAAGTGACTTCCTGAACTGACTGGTTACACAACCACACGACCTACTCCCGTGCTTTATCACCGCGTCTCACCACCTGTTCGAGCTATGCGCATATTTATTAATTACAATACTATACTTAGGGATGAGGAAGGTTGATTTTAGAATAGGTGTACCTACATTCGCATGGAAGAAGAGTAGAAAACCACCCTCACTACATCCAACCGTGATTCGAACCCCGATCTTCCCGACATCGGCAATTCGCTCTTATGCGAGAGTAACGCCAGACCGTTGGGTCTTACTAGCTAAATGATTCTAGAATAGACACAGCACCTAGTCCCCCGACCGTTAAGAACTAAATGTAACATTTTGAAAGTAAAGGTTGTGTTTCTGTGGCTAGAAGACACGTGGGGTACCCGCGCCGGTGACCACTGGGTCTAGGGCGTTAGATAAGTATTGCTTAAGATCACCGTTTACGAGTAGCGTAGGGTGGCCTAAATTAGGGCGTTAAGGCGGCCGTCTCAGTCGGCGAGAAAGTCTCAATCGCTGTCAGGTCACACAGCTTAAAATATAATGGTTTGTGTCGTTTTATGGAACAACTTCTCTATTGTTTCTAAGCGTATACTCCCTTTCATACTTCCTCTACAACCACCACCCTTTGTCATTTCAATATGAAAGAGGGGAAAGAAAACAACGAAACTTTTTATTTGACGGTAAAGAGGAAAGCTCGCTGCTAGTTCTCGAAGGCCCAACAAGTTTTTTATTCTGAGCCTTTCAAAAAAATCACTTTATTTGCAATATGAAGGTTAAATCTAGAGCCCTTTTTCATCAAGCTGCAAATATGATTAAAAAGTCGTTGAAAATGGGCTAATATCCGCTTCGGTGGCCGCCTGGTCCAAGGCGTTTATTTTCGCAGTAGACGGGGATGACGGGGAGATCGAGGTTCGAATCTCGGTCGGGTGGTTTTTCTAAAATGGTTTTACACACTCCCTCCACCTAAATGCGGGTACACTTCCTCTGAAAATAACCTTCATAATCCGTTGTGTAATTAGTACATAAGTGTATAGCCCAAACGGGCAATAAGTCGCTTTGTCTAATTTTCACACTTTTTTTATATCAATAAAACGTAAATATTGTTAGATCGTGAATTCAGTGTCAGTTTTGTGTGCACCGCTTCTTACCCCTAGCTACCGTGTGTATACTAATGGAGCAGAGCAGTAGGCCGGGATTTGACCCCTGACCTCCCTGTGACAGACAAACCAGACGAGGCGACCCGGTGCCTTTCCCCACATACCCGCCCATGCGGGTAGCTACGTAATATCTTTTAATTATGAGGATAAATAAATTTGTCAGGGTTTTGGAGCTATTGTTGGTATTCACGCCCTTGTGATTGTCCCCTGGAAATGACTGATTGACATAAAAACTGGCCTGCAGACTCTGTGCTTCCTGTTGCCATTAATTAAATGGCAGAGGGGTGAAAGGGTGAGTCTTGACATCCCCTGCACCCCCATACAATGCACACTTTCTAAACACATACTTTATAGCCCCATCAATATGCGTTAGTGCCGATAATGTATAGACTTATATTAGTGATTTGTCTTACGTTGGTAGGTGTGTATCACTTTACTAGAGCTACTTTCATGTAATCATACGTCATATCACATGTTTTGAAGCTGTCACCTTTTACAAACAGTTTCAATGCCAACAGGCAATGAATAATAATACTGTCAACTTTAAGGGCGACCCGCCTCGGTGGCGTAGTTGGCTAACGCGCGAGTCGTGTTGAGCCCGACTGCTGAGGACGGGGAGATCGAGGTTCTAATCTCGGTCGGGTGAACTGAGGGTGGTTTTCCCTAAATGGTTTCCACTCTCCCCCCACGCAAATGCGGGTTCACTTCCTCTAATTCAACCTTCCCAAGTCCTAATCCATTAGCGTAATTAGTACTTAAAACATATAACTCGAACGGGTAGTAAGACGCGGTGCTAAATAATAATAAAAATAATAATAACAACTTTAAGGGCAATCCTTGTAGGACCCTTACCGCCAGAGCGCGCCACAACAACTTCCTGATCTGATCCACATCTTGTCTTGTTTAGAAACGACCACCTTTTTATTTATCAGACCCTCATCGGCGGTCACGTAGACAAAGGCCTAAGTATGTTCTCGTCTGGTTGTTTGGGGTTTGAATCCCGGGAGGTGTACTGTGTTTATCCATTCCAACTCTCCCTTCACGCACATTTCCTCTCAAATCTTCTTCCCGCAACACTATTAGTGTGGAGGTGTGAATATCCAGGACAGAATGACGCGGACCAACATGGGAACTAGATTTATTCGTCCCTTAGTTACCTGTGTTGATTATTTTCGGTGAAATTCTGTGGCGCGCTGAAAGGATTTTTGCGTAGCAAAATGTACTAACAAATTATTTCGTCATCATCATTATTAATTACTAGGGGCTAGGCACAGTTTCAGATTTCACGCGAAGTGTGTTTTCAAAATGGGAGGCAACGGGATTTGTGTCCGTGGCTCTGACATGTTAGCCTGTAGGGTGTTTTCTTCTTCAAGTTTTGGATTTTTCTCGTAAAGTTGGCATGCCCCATGTAGTGGCTAAAATTACAGTAATGACTCACTCTATCATCAGAATAGCATTGACCAGTGGTGATTCAGGTAATATTATTTTGGGAGCCTTTGGGGAGGGGGTTGTTCGAGAGGGAGTTAGCCACGATATTTTGGTTTATAAATAGCTATATTAATAATTTTGGTATGACCAGTCATTTTTGAGTTGTTCGAGATTAAGTGGTTGCTCAGAAAATATTATTTTGAGAAGGCTTGGAGAATCACCATGATATTTTATTTTAGAGATGAATACGTAATATACAGTAGTTACTGTACACTATCAATTTTGTGTGTGATCATCCATTTTGAGTTGTTATTTTTATTCTATAACTCTTGATGAATAAATTTAGGATAATTGACCACTATTTTGGATTTTCTTGGTAATAATTTAAAATTTAATTACTAATTTTTATTGCTAAAATAATCAATAACACCTAAGTAGTGGTTGAAATGAGAGTTCTAGCTCACTTCCTCCCATAAACATAGCATTCATCAGTGGCGGATCAAGATACATTATTTTGGGCTGTTGACATTTCTTTCAAGTTTTTATCTTGGACCCATCTTACTATTGAAGTGGGTAACTTTTTCCCATACTAATAATATTAAGACTTCTCAGAGGGATGGAATACCAGTTACTGAACTGTCCTGGCTAGCTCCGTGAAAAGGGCCAAAGTTCCAAAATTTGACTTACTCCAAAATGGCTGGTCATAATAATGTAACTATCAACTTCGAAAGCTTTGAGTATTTAAATCATGTCAAATAAAATTCTATACTTTTATTCCTGAAAACAAGAACAAACTAAGAGTTCAGGTTATAACTTGTCTTCGAATAGGTGTCATTTAAGATATGAGCCACATTGTTTTTCCCAGGGTGTCCTTCAACCAGGATTCAGTATTTTTTTTGTTCGTTGGCTAGATAAAAGAGAAAAAACCAAATTGGCAGCTTTTGGACTTTCAAGCGAGCATCGACGCTTATTTTGGGTTGGGATATTAAGCTACAAGATATTGAAAAAGGGAATAGTTATTGTTTGTTACCAAAGATCAATTGAAAGAGGATATGAATAACAATTGAAATTATTTTTGACTGATAGGAACTGCAAAGCAAATCTTTTTAAAGGTCCACCAATAATTTTATTAATTTAAATAATATATTACTTAAGTACCATGATGAGATAGATAATAATTTGAAGGGGTGGGTAAAAATAATTAATATTAAATGCCTATAAACAAATATATAATTATTTATAACTTTATAAATATTTTAATTATTTATAGTAATCAAATTTAATAAAATAACATAGCAATATTTTTTTCTATATACAGTAATATATTTCAATCCATTCAAATGAAAAATTACAAAATAACACAATTTTTCCTGTAATTAACCTAAATTAACACAATTAAAAATACATTAGTGTAGTGCAATAATAAATAACAAAAAAGTAGACAAAATAAGTTCTACCTTATTTTTTAAGAATATGAGTAGCCTATATTATATAAATATAGGTTAAAAAATAATACACCTTTTTATACATAAATAAGAAACTGTACAATATTCGCCTCAGATGACCAAATATCGGCGGTTTAGAGGTAAAACTCATTAAGTGCATTTCTGCTTGAAATGAGTTTATATGTGTGTATATGTTACAATTTCAAGATCTATAATAAAAGAGTCATTAAATGTATAAACTTATATCTCTCTATATTTAAAAAAAATAAGAAATCATCAAATTCAACATTGAAAGCTTCTTTGCCAGGTAAAAGTCATCATTCACTTAGCAAATCTCCAAACATTGTAAATGCTACTTAGTGAGTTTTACCTCTAAACCGACGATATATGACGGAGAGCTGAGGTTAAAACTGAAGGGCCCAACCGTTGACAAGCTGGCGATAACATGAACTATTGGAACGTGGTATGTGAGAGAATTGTGTGGTAAAGAGAATGAACTGTTTGAAAGATAAATTGATATTCTATTTGTATGTGAAACCAAGTAAAAGGAAATATATTTTGATGGCGATGGATGGTAGCCTGTCACTGTGGTCAGGTGTGGAAGAATGGGTTAGGGGAAGTCATAGAGTAGGTTTAATCCTAAGCTCAACAGCTAAACTGTTTGTGAGAAGGTGTGAGTTTATGTCATCTAGACTTCTATGGGTGCGTGGGAAAATAGGTATTCGTAGATTTATGTTGGTTGCTGGTTATGCTCCGAGGAGGATGAAGATGAGAATGTGTGAGTGGAGTTTTGGAATGAGCTCAATTAAATCTTGAATGCGCGTAAGCCAGGTGAAAGAATTATCTTGCTAGGAGATATAAATGAATGGGTGGGTACCCAAAGAGAAAATTAAGAGTGTTAGGAAGGTATGATGATGACAGGACAAACCAGAATGGTAATGAGTTAGTGATACTTTTTTATAAGGTTTATTTGTGTCATAAACATTGTTTAAGCACAAATATATTCATTTTGTACATATATAGCAAAGTGGCGATTCAAGAACGAAAGTTGATTTTGTGGTGTATAATGAGAGACTGAGAAGTTTAATAAGGAATACTAGGGCTGTACATAGATTTGAATGCTGATCGGATCACTTCCTACCCAGTGGTCTCTGTAGTTGAATTAGTTAGAAATTTTGTGAGCTAACAGTGCAAGAGTATTAAGCAAGTAAGACTAAACTTGGAAAAGTTGCAGGATAAAAGTGTTAAAGTGCACTATGAAAGAGTGCTGGGTGAAAAATTAACTTTACAAGCGCATGCATGGAATGTCGAAATAAATGCTAATGCTATTTATATTTAATAAGCTTGGAATAGAATAAAAGAGGCTGTAGCTGAGTGCGCGAAAGTTATGCCTGGATCTGCGGTGGTGAGAAACTTAGAAAGAGATGCATGGTGGATTGAACAGGTGAAAGAAGCTGTGAGAGAAAAGAAAGAAGCATACAAACGAATGATTTCTGTGAAGAGTGAAACAAAACATAAGAGGACATATATAAAGAAAGTAGTAAAGGAGAGTAAAGAGCAAATGGAAATAAAAGTAGAAAGAATGCAGAATGATTTTTAATGTAATAAGAAGCTGCTCTGGAAGTGGGTAAAGAGAATTAAACAAGGAGTGCAAGGAAATACATATGGCATTTAGAATGAATGTGCTGGGATGATCTGGGATGAAAATGGCATCACAGAGCGATGGAAAAAGTATTTTGAGCAATTTTATGGTGAAAATATGGAGAAAGTATCATAAAATAGGGAGTGAAAGGAGTGAAAGAATTAACATGGCCGAGGTGTTTAAAGCTATGAAAATGTTAACGAATGGCAAAGCTTGTGGGTGTATATGGGATCATAAGTGAAAGACTTATGTGTGGGGGCACGGTATTACTTGAAAGATTGTGTGAGTTGTTCACTGTCTCTGCTGGGATTTCAAACTAACAACTGGAAGAATGCTGTTATTGTTCCTTTGTATAAAGGCAAAGGCAGTAAGAGTGAATGTAAGAATTATAGGGCAATTAGTTTGGTGAGTATTCCAGGGAAAGTTTTTGGGAACATTTTAATTGAGAGGGTGCTGAAAAAACTACGGACAAGATTTTGGGTGTGCAATGTGGTTTCATGCCAGGTAGAGGTTGTATGGACCAGATATTTGCATTTCGACAAGTGATTGAGAAATGTATGACAATAAGAAGGAAAGTTTATTGTTTATTCTAGATAAAGTATACTATTGGGTGAATAGGAGTATGTTTTGGAATGTTCTGAGAGTATGGTGGGGATGCATGGCTAGTAAATGCAATTAAGGTGGTGTAGGATGCGTGCGTAAGGGTGGACGGAGCTTTGAGAAAATGATTTGACATAGAACAGGGTGTTAGACATGGTTATATTATGTATCCATGGTTGTTTAATGTTTTCACGGATAAGTGTATGAGGGATGCTCGTAAGGACGCAGTTGGTGTATCCTAAAATGTGAATGTGAGAGTGCTGTGTTATGCAGATGATGCCGTATTAATGGCTGAGAAGGAAAGTGACTTGCAGAATGCATTAAACCGTTTGAATGTGCCGACAAACAGAATTAATTTTCGTATACATGCTTACAAAACTAAGGCCTTGGTTTTCGATAAGGACGGATCAGGAAATGATTGTCAACTTATTATAAATGGAGAACTGTTAGAACAAGTGAATGATTTTGTGTATCTGGGCAGAATGTTATGTAAAAATGGAAGGCTAGAGGGTTAAATCGACACAGAGGTGAATTTATCTCGGAGAGTAGTTGGATGTATGTAAACTTTGCAAAGAACGAGGTAGTATCAAAAGAGGCAAAGATGGCAGTATATAAATAATTGTTAATGCCAACATTGTTTTACAAATGTGAAGCGTGGGTTTCTCAGGAGAAACACAAGAGCAAGGTGAGTGTGGTTGGAATAATTTATCTAAGAAATGTATGTGGAAAAACTCGTATGGACAGAGTCAGTAATGAATGGGTGCTGAAGGAATGTGGTTTGAAAGGGAATCCAATATGTCAATGTGAAAGAAGTGGTTTACGGTGGCGAGTATGGATTGAGTGACGAAACAAATAAATGAAGGTAATATATATGAATCTAAAGGAAAAGGGTAGGCCATGACACGACTAAATATTGTAGATGAATATGTGAAAAAAAGAAACATTAAGTGTTTTAAGAATAAAAAGTGTATATATGACTCGAGGAATGGATGGTGTTGAAGCGAAGGAAGTATGCAAGGATAAGGAAGTGTGGAGGAAGTTAGTACTGAGTGTTTTGAGCTATATTCACAGTTTCTTGCCTACCCTGTAAGGGAATGGCGTGATTAGGTATCTATATATGTATGGAATTTTAGTTAAGTGTGTGATACCTAAAAAACTTGTCAAGGTTGTGACAATATTTCTAGGGTTCTTTAGTTTATCTTTAAATATACTATACTATAATATATAAATATTTGCTCACATGGATTCCACCATCTTTTAAACCACGGTTGATTTTGATTAGGGTAAATAATGTTTTCTTGGTAGAGTGGCAATTTCCAGAACTAGCTTAACATGATATTTTATTTATTTATAATAGAAGTTGATATTTTACCAGCGCCATCTATAATATGGAGACTGCTTGCTGAACTAAGTGGTGAATTTGAATATCTGGTATCTAATTTTAGTATTCTAATTATATAAACATATGTTAATTTTATTGCAATAGCTTGTTTAGTCGAAACCTTTTAAATTTATATTATGCCTTGTTTTTAAATTTGATTAACTTTAATATTAATTATTGGGAGTTTTCACAAGGAGATTTATTATATGTCTATATGCTTCTTAAAAACACATTCTAAACCGTTCCAAATAAGTGTGTTAAAAAATAGTTTCAAAAAAATTGTGGTCTTCTGTTTTAAATTCTAAAAATATATTTGAAGGCATATAGCTAATTATTAAAAACCTTTATTAAGTATTAATTAAATTCTTTTAAATGTTATAAGTGAGCAAAAAGTGAAGCCAAGTCCTCGAGTGACATTTTATTATTTATTTGTGGAAAGTCGAAGAAGTAAAGGCTAGAATGTAATCTTTCTTCTCTTTCCTGGGCCTTATTTTCTCCTTTGATCCTGAAGAAACAATATTTGGTAAGATCAGAACCACCTTTCAACTAATATAAAAAAATGTTTACCATCCACCAACATTTTGGCATATTTTATATGAAATTAGGAGTATTTTAAAACGCTTCACGCTCTTAGATTTATTGAACAATATCTATTTCATGAAAATTTAAATAGGCAGCACCATAAGAAGAATGACTATATCATTATAAATATTCCCGAAACAACATAATTTGGTCTGGTACAGATATTATTTTTTCAAGCAAATCAACCATTTAATTCAAACATAAAAATATTAATTCAAATTTGTGTAAATTTAACATTTGTACCATATAATTTATTATTGTTCACTAACTATTGTTATTTTTATTTTCAATACAATTTTAGTGCTATAATTAGGAAGATAGGTAGGGATTTTGGAGCAGCTTATAATGACTATTAAATAATAACCTCCTTTATTGTGTTTTTATTATCTTTTAGCTTTGAATTGCACAGTACCACCTTTTCCAAGGTACGAGAAAAGAGTTGCATTTTATGATTATTGTTTACTAAATTATGATAGCAATATTTCTTCGACTTAGCAAGTGAGAGGTGAGTTGGTTTCCCTTCAACCGAACAGCCGGTGGGTGGTCTCAAGAAAAAGCGTTGTCGTGACACCGTCGGAGCTAGACGTGGAAAAAAAGACTTTTTCTTTATATTTTCTAAGTTGAATGCTTAGGAGTGTTGTCCATATTATATGTGCGAGATTTAAGAATACTTTTTATCACAAGATAATTGAGACATGTTTTGACTGATACGCGTGGCAGGGTAAAGGTTAGATGCTACTTATCAGATACTTTCGAAATACATAATGGGCTGAAACAAGGATATGTACTTTCATCATTACTTTTTAATCTAGCCTTAGATTATGATAATTAGGGTAATGAAAAAGATTAGGGGTGGGTTGACTTTAAACGGTACAATGCATATATTAATGTAGATATTACTGCCAACAACATATCTTTTGATAGAATTAATGAGTTTAAATATTTATCACAACTAGCAATAACTATATTAGATTTGAAATCGGGAAAAGAACACAGTCGGGAAATGCCTGCTATTACGCGGTCATTAAGTTTTTTACATCTCGCCTGCTGTCAAGGAATGTAAAATTCAGAATATACTAAACAATTTTACTGGTTCTCTATGGGCGTGAAATGTGGTCTCTTACCTTACACGACAAAAACAAATTTAGGTTGTTCGAAAAAAAGGTGCTTAGAAATATGTTTGGTCCAAAAAGGGATAAGGATTCTGGTGATTGGAGGAGGTTAAATAATGATGAGTCACATACCCAGTTGTTATCACAAGACATTGTTGGGATAATCAAGTCTTGTAGATTACAGTGGGCAGGACATGCAGAGCGAATGGGAGAATCTAGAACTGTGTTCGGACAATTGACTGGTAAACCCAATGGGAAGAAACCATTGGGAAGACCAAGACGTAAGTGGGAGGATTAGGGATAGGGATAGGTGGCGTACTTTTGTAGGTGCTGCAATGGACTTAAGAGTTCCTAACGCCGTAGAGTAAGTAAAATATCCAAAGACCGCACCCAGCTGTAGCGACATTTATTGGTAGGGTAGCTAAATTATGGGGGAGGCCATAAACTCTTGGGTAGAATAGGCTTACCTCATGATAAATATTATGTAAATGATTCAACGTCTTTAATCATAGTCTTTATTATTAACAATAGGGATAGAAAGGCCGGCAATACTTGCAACCTGGGCTCTGTATCGACAATCGTCAGTCAAGTCACCGGTGTTGTCACGAGAAGCGACTAGTTACTGTGTTTCTCGAACTAGTTCACTAGTCACATGTCAAACCAAGACTGGTCAAGTGGACAGGTATTCGGCTGTTCAATTAAGGTTTTTTTTTTATCAGAACGTATTAATACCTGTTCACTTTATACGTATACCTCTCTCTTTATAATATGATAATTATTCTACTGGGAGGAATCCTTTTAGAGGTAGTATATTCTCATTTGCATAGAATAAGAGTGGGAAACCAATAAGAAAAAAATCACCCTCAGTAGACTCGACCGGAATTCGAAACCTGATTTCCCCGTCTTCAACAGGCCAGTCTAACATGAGAGTAACGCCTTAGACCATTCGGCCACTGAAGCGGGCTGTTCAATCAATGTATATACCAAGTAAAGCGACACTGCTATAAGAAATTTAAAAAAAACAAGCGTTTATTGTTTGGCTCATTTAGCTCTTATCTTACAACATAATTAAAAAGTGTAAAGTGGCAAGAAGTCTTAGGGATTATTTAAAGTAATAAACTACGGCACTACATTAGAGATGCTTTGTCGTGCAAATGGTGCAAAATAACACTGCTAAGAAAAAAGCTTTATACTTTTAAAATTAACAAATTATTGTCAAGACACTTTGCCAGGCTCATCTAATAAGAAAAGTCCTAACATATTTCAATTTTAGTTTTTGGTAACACTATTGTTGAACGTTATTAATGGGAATACATAGTTAGGTAATCAACGTTCACTTTCTGAACCGGTTGATTATATCAACACTCGAGAATTTCTATAAGCAAGAGAGAAAGAATTTACCCATTTTGCCGGGATGGAATTTTCACACACCCTCCAGGGTTCTTGTACACGCCACAATCGACACGGGACCGACGGCTTTACTTCCACTCCGAAGGAAGTTGCGCTACGAATTTATATCGCTCACGAGAAATCCATCGACCCCAGCTGGGCTTGAATTGGGTCCTGAAGCGAGAAATTCACCCCAAGACCACTGAGGTCAGCAATTAAATAGTAAAGGTTCAAGCCAATGGCTCAACATTTTATTAATATATTGTTTAATGTTGTTATCATATAGAAAGTTTTTTTCAATGCATTGACCTGACCTTCTCTTCGTTGTTTATTATGTGCCCCCCCCCCCCCCCCCCCCCCT
>CABEEJ010006964.1:0-20476 GCA_901482245.1 Timema douglasi | reverse complement strand
CCGACTATGTACTCCATAAAGAGAGGTCCATTTCACAAAGGAACCGGTCTTGTCATAATAAGTGAATTCACTTCACTTGTCTTTTAGCTGTAAATGACCTAATTTTTTGTTTCATTAAGCTACGGGAACGACCAGTGTTTTGGATCTAAGTTATTGGTTTTTTTCACCGAACTAAGCGCCTGTCAAGTTTATCAGTCATTTTGTTTTATTTGTGAGGGGGATAGAGGGCCTGGTCGGTAACAGACAAGTGCGTGAATCAACTTTATCTGTTATAAGAGGATACATTTGAACTATGCATGTTTATTTTTTGTTACAGTACAACTTAGTTTTTCTTAAATGGCACCGGTCTTTCATGTGGGATGAATTTTTTTTGGGGGGGGAGAAGGGTGGGTGAAGGTTCGTAATGTAGTTTATCATAGCCCATTATTTTTTAGGTTTTCAAGCAATTTGACTTGTGTTTCAAGCCCACTGTAACCAAAGCCTAATTCACGCGGATATGAGCGTACTCGCGCGAATACGCTTCCACAGCCCCGTCACGTGTTTACGCCGGTCCGGGGGAGCCTTTACGCGGGAGTAGCATGTCCGACCATTTGACCTGCAATGTGGGTTAATATTTATTTCATTTTAGCACCACATCTTACTACCCGTTCAGGTTATACGCCAATGTACTAATTAAAATAATGTGTTAGGAACTAGGAAAGTTTTAATTTAGAGGAAGTGCACCCGCATTGGCGTCAAAGGAGAGTGGAAAACAATTTAAGAAAAACCCTCCACAGTATAACCGATCTCCCCGTCTTTGACGGACTAGTCCAACACGAGGATAGTGCGCTAGACCACGCGACCATTGAAGTGAGCTAACAATGATTTATTAGAATAGAACACGATGTATGTTCCACCCAAATATATCGTCCATCGCGATGATTCATAAATTACATATCATGGCAGACGATATACCGTTGTAACAAGTTGTTATTAGTATTTCGAGAAACTTCACGAGTACAAAACCAGTGTTTTATACACAATGTTCATTGTTGTAGGCCTAACTCATATTTTAGAGATTATCTGTAATGCGAACTATGGGGGAAATAAAAAGACAATTGTTGATGTACGGCACAGTAATGTAATCCCATCTTCCAATTAAAATGGAGTATAATAGTAAAACATGTTGGGTTGAGTGAGAGAACATCAACTTTGGTGATAACTGTGTTGGTTGCGTGAGTTGTGTAGGGACGAACATTTTGCGGGAGGCACATCCATCAATCGAAATAAGAATACATAAAGATCAATAACATTATTAAAAACAATGCACATAGGGCTCGCAGTTTGGTGGATTCCCTGGCTGGAGTAGTGTCACCTGGTTCTTTGACTCGCAACGGCAGACACAAATATAAATAATCTGATATCAAATATTTAAGGTAAGTTTCAAAAATTTAGTAATAGTGATTTCCAATAAGCTATTCTACCCATGTTACTACATTATATTTAATTTAAATTAGTTGAAAAAAAATACACCTGAACACGGGAGTTGAGCCCAAGACCTTTGGCTTGGGGCACCGATGCTCTACCACTGAGCTATCCAGGATTCTTCCCATGTTTTGGCTCATTCTTCCCTCATAGTTGAAGGCTGAGTCTGTGATGGACGTGTGTAATCGTCAACTACATATGAGCGACCAATACTATGCACGCGATCACACTTGAGCCATCTGCCACTTGGGAGGACTGTTATGCAGCCAAGTATGTGAGTTTAATTTTAACGAGAAATTCTAATGAATATCCACGCACATTACAGACTCAGTCTTAAATTATGAGTGAAAAATGGCTCTGAACATGAGACATATCCCGGTTAGCTAAATGGTATAGCATTGGGGCACTAAGCTAAAGGCCCCGGCCTTGATTCCTGTCTAGGTATGGTTTCTCAACAAATTTAAATTAATTGAACTGTGGTCCCTTCAACGCGGACAGTGCCTTGATTACAGATTTTCAGCTTGTGTGTTGATATTAATAGGCTATACAAATTTCCCAAATTTATTGAACCGCATTCTATGGTGAGGATCACTGCTAACCCTATGTGAGAGAGTGAGCCAGAACTCTCATTTCAACCACTACTAACCTGTACAAATCATTATAAATTTTGGTATAATATTACTGAAGCTACGACAGATCTAGCCAGCCGGAAATGGAATATATATGGCTTGAATATAAAACTTACCCAGGCAATAGGCAATAGGCTGGAAACGGTAATGGATGTAAGAGTATAATATTACTAATATATGTTATTCGTTTAGCCGTTTACGAAGACGTTTCCCAGGATTTAGTGCGAGGAAGTGAGTAATGTCACCTACCACCTAAAACTATTTCTACAGTAGCCCCATGACTTCTTTGGTGCTGACTGACAGCTCACAGCTGACAGCTAAAAGCTTTGAAAAGCTACCAGATCAAATTATGTATCTCTACGCCGAACCACATGATCTAAAAAAACATGTGTTAAGCAGCTGTCACTTCTGACAGTCAAAATTTAAGTATATACCTAAATGTTAACTGTCAGAAGTCAGCTGTGAGCTATCAGTCAGCACCAAAGAAGCCATGGGGCTACTGTAGTCGATATGTTTCACATAATGTAACCAGGCTATATATTCACAAGCACTCTAGCTTGTTACACATTAAAATGTTTATTACAAAAGCTAATACACACATTTCATATTTAAAAGACATACGATGAATACATCAAGGGTAAAAGTTTTTACGTCTCCAATGGTGAACACATTTGTCTTATTTTGTAGTGACCGTGTGCAAGCTTATCACGTCCTTTATCTAAATTTTGTCATCTACGGGTGAAAGTACAAGTTTATTCAATCAAATACTGTACAGTTGACGTTTCTCACTTCTTATCAAATACATAATGTCGTAGTGTAAGCCCTCCTTTAAACAGTTTTTATAGTGGGCTTGTTTGGTTTTATTTGTAGAGCTATTTTTTGACACACCTTTACCCACTTTTCTCTCTCTCCTTTTGGTTGGAATAAAGCTTCGGTTGAAGTCCCACAAACTCTAGAATGAATTCACCACTCATTCATCTCATCCTTCATTTTTCTCAGAGCTTTTTTATTTCAAGTTGTGTGTAAAAAATGTGTTTTTAGATAGTCTGATTTATCGGATATGTCCATACTATCAAACATATCCGCATATACATTTATCTCTTTTCAGTTCATAACAGAGGGAGTCTGTATCTGTGAATAGAAGCTTCTCATTTTGTACTTATTTATTTTTTTAAGATAATTAAAATGAAAATTATAAAATGCTGGTAAAGCAATACTTTTTTAAAAAACTTTTATTTGTTGTTTAATAGTTGCACACGATATTGTTTATTCTCCATTGACTTAGGCCTAAATACGGCATTGTTCATTAGTTTGAAGAGTCCTTTTCGAACCCGTTTACTGAATATTTTCATTAGTTGGTATTAAATTCAATATAAGGATTTACCCGCCTCGGTGGCGTAGTTGGCTAACGCGCTAGTCGTGTTGAGCTCGACTGCTGAGGACGGGGAGATCGAGGTTCGAATCTCGGTTGGGTGAACTGAGGGTGATTTTTCCTAAAATGGCTTTCCACTCTCCCTCCACGCAAATGCGGGTTCACTTCCTCTAATTCAACCATCCCAATTCCTAATCCATTAGCGTAATTAGTACTTAAAGCGTATAACTCGAACGGGTAGTAAGACGCGGTGCTAAATAATAAAAATAATATATAAGGATTAAACTCTGCCTGAAACTGAGGACGTGATGCACCCTTTGAAGCCTCATGTCCATAGACATATATATTGTTTTAAATTACAGTAATGTACTGAACCACGCAATTTTGTTTAGTGTTGAGGTTGGGCACCAACTTTCCCGCCGACTGGAGAGTTCAGCTTGGAATGTAGATACCTAGAGAATGGTGCTAATTAGAGCCCGGATTTTTATGTAATAGTATTAACTTATAAAATATATACATAAATATGTAACAAAACCAGTTACAATATAGGCCTACCGTAGAATATGAAATAATTTAAAACTATGTGACATAATAAACCTTCTTTTCCCACGTTAATAATAGCCTACATACATATATTATTGAAACGAAATTACATTTTATGTTTGCAAATTTCTGAAGGCCATTCTTACCCATCACTCAACCTAACCTATCGGCTTTCACTTGCGCTTTATTATCTGATACATTCTAAACTAGCTATAGGTGTAAAGATGCTGCTGAAAGAAAAGTTGGCCAGAGGTGGGGATGTGTATGCAATCTGTGTGTGGAGGTTTGTCTCGTAGAAAACTCGCTTGGCTGGCAGATACTGTCATGTTTTCTTGCTCCACTATTGCTGGTTCTATGAAAACAAGTGAACGTCAGACAACTCCAGATAAAATCAGTTTCCTAAAATTATTTTTCTCTGTCCGAGGTTGATTTTTTTGATGTCGACATACTAGCCGGTATTAATATTACACTTACTATTGTGACATACTTTAAATTACATTTTCTTGATTGATTTCGTTTTCGTCATTTGTTATTTTACTTGCCGCTTTATATCCGTTTCTTCTCCCAAACAAAGAACGACGGGAAATGAGCAAATCAGATTCAGGAAGTATTGTTTTCACAACTTGTCGACTTGTGTTTACAAACTGACACGCCGTGCGAGAGACCTGCTACTGAGGCAACGCCGTATTATCTCCCCTTCACAGCACGAGAAACGTCAAACACAAAAGTTATGTTATGGCAACTGTAATCCTATCTGACGAGCCAGCATTCATGACTTGGACTTTGCTCACTGCCATCCCTTCATTGGATACCTTCTTTTATAAAAGTGCATGATAACTGAAAATTAGTGACACGTCCTTTTAAAGTATTTTCCCAAAGAAAGGCATAAAAATAATACTGCATAAAAAACTACACAACATATGTAACGTTATGTAATATCTCCTAGAATATGTTTAATTCAGTAAAATATATAAAATTGAAATTGAAAATACAGTCCCAAACAACCTGATTCACCGACATTTTGCTTTTCACATTTCTATTTGGCAGAGTTAAACTATGTAATAACATAGAAATCCGGGCTTAAGTGATAGCATATCTTGCATAACTATGACTTTTTCTGGGCCAAGTGGATACTCACCATGGCTGTCATGGATTTATTCCGGATTGTCTGAGTTGACTTCTGAAATATAGCCCACAGGGCTATCATCAGAAACTAAAATGACATTGAGACATCGCAGTCCTTTATAAATGATTACAATCACACTATGTGATGTACTTTACATAATTTTCAGGCTTTGTATAATTCATATCAGGTTGTTGGCCTCTGAGTGTCTAGACACCCCACCATGTATCCCTATGAGTAAATTAATTTCAATGTCAGTTAATAGCTCCAACTCAACCTTGGTCATCTTTAAAAATGCCGCCCATGCTAGTCCAGAGCTTGTGCAAAAATATAGAAAATCTAGTTTAAAATACTCAAATCATAAAGATCGAAAGTATTCTAAGACGTCTGATAAAACTAGAACACTACTTAGAACGTAAAGATTCTGTTACTCTTCCGTAGTCTTCACTTAGAACTTTTTCAACACAGTTTTAACAGGTGCGTAGCCATTTTCTGAAATGTTCTCTTCTGTAATCTGGTAAAGAGATGGATTTGGGTGGTAATGGGCTATTTTTCAGTTTACTGCTGCAATCCATGTAGTTGTAACGGAACCCACATTTTCTTAGCAGAAGATTTACTTTTATCAGCAGGGAAGTTTTTATGGAGTATTTTGAAATTAGTTTTCCAAACATGCAACAAATTTTTCAATAAATTTACTTAAAAACTGGAAAGAGTCAATAAATTGTAAATGGTCAAGACCTAAACTTCTCCATATTGGTTAGGATTCACGATATTATTTTGTCTGTAAATTTCCCGATTTCCTTTATAATTAGCTATATGTCATAATTATATTATATGACAGGTATTCTCTTGATATATTGAAGCTGAATATTAAAATAACTGCGATATATCTCGATAAGTAAAATTACCACTGAGATGACAGTGGTCACAGATGCAATCTTAACCCAACTCCTCCTCCCAGATACTACATACGCTAGCCGATATAAATTCAATTTATTGTTCAGGGGTGATGCGCATAGGGACAACAATTTTCTTCATCTCATTGATCATGGTTTCTTCTTCAACAAGTTTATGAAGAATGGTACCGGTATCCACAGCATTTTTTCCAATATAAACAACAGGTGGCTTCACACATTTCCCTTCGGAATCGACTACATTATGCAAATCCTGATGGTGTGTGTATTTTCACTTATGTAGTTTATGCGTGATCAAGGTTACGTAAACACCCTGATATTTTATACTAAAATAATCAAAATCAACATATATTATATACGAAACTTTAAGCATATATTGAAAATTTCAAAATTCTAGCCTTTTCCTCGGGCATCTGTATCTTCCAAGCATCGAAATCAGCGCATCGCTCACTATGCTCATTCCTGAGATTTTCCATGGAAAATCTACGCAAACAATATTTGCAATACTATTGCTTTCCATCGTGTCTGGTCAGTGAGCTCAGCAATCTACTTAAGTTATTAATAAGACAATAATACCCCCATCCACATTTAAAAGAAACAAGTCTAAAGTCCGTTCACCGTAGGAATTGTTTTCTGAAAGGCCTTTTTCCTTACCAGAAATCTATTATATAGTAGGATATTGGTGGGAAAAAGGACCTTTCAGAGAGTAATTCCTACCGTGAGTGGAATATACGTAATTTTCACTATTAACCTTAGTTATCCTTAAAGATAATATTTCCCATCGGTGACCATATACGTTAATACTATTTTGTTTTTCTAGCTTTGTTATTTGTGGCGTTAGAACAGGATACTCAAAACCATCCATATTTAGCTTACCTTCCAGTGAGATAGACTTGTTCATATGATCAACATGATCACTAAAAGGATATAAAAATGCTATCCCCGACCAAAGAAAACATTACTATCAGCAAGGTTATATGAGTGAAGGAATGTTTTTATTAACTCTTTTGATAATGGAATATAACTGGAAGCGTTCAAAGGAATATATTTAAGAACTTGCATTTAATCACTACTTATAGTCCTATAAGATTTAAGAATTTTGGGGGTAGCTACAACACTTAAGTAATCATTGTGAGAAGTTTCAGCTTTGTACCTTATCGGGAAGTTTGAAAAAAACTCGGGTCAGACAGAAACCACGTGGCTGTTATTGTATAAATTATAGTTAGATATAATATCTACTCTGTGACAATAGGACCTATAGTAAATTTGTTAGAAACTAGATATATATTACTTAGGTAAAAATCAACTTTGGACAACAGTGCCAAGAGAATCTGGTCGCGTGCCATAGGTTGGCCGCTGGCCAGCCCTGCGTCGACAGGTCCTCTTTAAAAGAAGGCGGGGTTAGTGAACAGTTGGAGAAAATATATATTTTAGGTCAAAACTCGGATCACAAAGTTTTTATATTACTTTATTTGTTTTATCCCTGAGAATATTCATCTCTTTTTCTCCTCGTCTGGACCCGGAAAACTTCGGCAATATTCGGGATGTCGATTCTGCTCCCATCGAGAATGTTGGTCTTACATTAGGAGAATGTAACCCTTGGATACGCAAGAGGGGAAACAGCGATACAAGTGGCGAACGTGGTAAAGTTAGTGAAGAGGGAGGAAGATTAAAAAAACACTCAAATTAGTAGGACCTTTTTTTTCGGAAATGAATACTTTTTTATTCCTTTTCTATAGAGAATATTTACACTTCTAGATAAAAAAAAACCTAATTTCTATATTAATTAATATTTGTCGTTATTTAGACTTACCTTCCTTTATGCTTTACATTATTCTAGGGCTTGGGACTCGCATGCAAACTAAATCACATACTTTCGAGTGATATGTCAACATTTTATAATCTAATTATAAAAATTTAAAAAAAAAATGTGGTGGAAAGGCTTTTACGAAAATACGAACATATTTTTCACCTCCCACATTGATACCATTTTAATATATTACTGTTATTTTAATTTTATAGGTAGCTTATTGATAATATCTATCAAAAGTGACAACTGTAGATCACGTCACTTGATTTATGATACATGAAAGTAGATTTAGTAACTTATAGCTGTCAGCTGTCAGCTGTCTTCTTTCGATGAAAATTTAACTGTTACTTAACCTAGAGTAGCCTTAAAGATGACGTGTTTAAAGTTCGATTCATTTAGTTTAGACAATTTTTTATAATATTGTTGAAAAGCGCTCGACAAATCTGCGTATGGGTCTTTTTTCATTCCGTGTCCTATTTTGTATCAACGCGTGCAAACAACTTAAGATGGCCAACTTGAGAAAAGCAGAGTGTTTTTACAATTTTTATTGCAAAAAAAAACTGTTTTGGGCCAAAATTAATTTTAAAAATTCTCCAGAAGAGACATAATAATTTAGTATATGGTAAAATCAATATTGGTTGAATATCTTTCAAGGGTATCCTATAATTTAATGACACACTTTTTAAATGTAAATAAAAAGTTATCATCAAATGCCGCTATGGTTATGATAGATATTCAACAACTGTTGATATCACAATTTGAAGAAAACTAAACTCTATGGGCCCATTTCATATTCAAACTTAGTACGGCTCAAGTGTGGCGCTATACTACTAATATAAATACAATGCACCCACTTATACTCGAATGGAATGGGCCAGTTTCGCATTTGAAACTAAGTTTGACCATGAAACTTGCTCTTTGTTTATACTCGAGCAAATCTGATTTATTTTGGCAAAAAAAAAAAAGTTTTGCTATAAAAACTGCAAAAACTCTGACCTTTTCTTGCGTCCCCTACAATATACATCCGCACCTAAAGTTGAGATATTGCCAATCATAATATGTTGCCAGAGTGACCTGGCGGTCTAGGGGTAAGGTGTCAGACTTCTATGCTGGCGGCCGGGGTTCAATCCTCGGTCCCGGCAAAGATTTATCTGATTACCAAACCCTTCCTTCACCTCTGACAAGACATCCTGTGAATGTGGGGAATGCCATGCCTCCACCGTGGTTCGGATTCCACGTCAAACTGTAGGTCCTCCATTTAATCTCACAATCACCCTACCATTATACATTAGCGTAAGTGCGTATAACCCGAACGGGTAGTAAGACGCGGTGCTAATAATAATAATAATAATAATAATAATAATAGTATGTTGCCAGAGTGTCCAGCGACCTGAAAAACCTGGAAAACAGGGAATTGTCAGGGAATTTACTTGGTCAGGGAAACATCAAGGAATTTTATTAAATTTCTGGAAATTTTACATTTCGTCTATAAAAAAAAAAGCCTCATATTTTGATTCACAATAGTCAAAATAACACTTTTCTTCCAGTTAATACCTACCTGAAATCACTTTCACACGATTGTCCATGTTGAGCAGACTTATATCACTTCTCAAGGTCAACAGGTGAGTTTAGTGTCTTTCCACCCTTCTGCCACGTGTCTTTAGGCAAAGTTGAGTCATGGATATTCACATGCGCAAAATTTGACTAGGCCTACATTTTAAGCAAAAGGAACTAAGAATGACTCTGTCCCACAACTATTTTAAATCGTTCTTTCTTGAGACAATCTTTTAATGGCTCAATACAATTTTACTGAAATCTATTTTTAACTTAAAATAGTCCATTTCCCCGGAGGCAGAAATTGTTTAATCCCTTTATTGAATGACACAACTTCAGAATGTATATGTATCTAGAAAAAAAAAACATTATTTAATCTGTGATTTTAAAAAAATATTTTCGTAATATACGTAATATCGCTAAATAGTGGCCTGGGAAAAAGTAAATTGGATCTGAAAAACCTGGAAAAGTCAGGGAATTTAAAAATATAGTTTGGCTGGACACCCTGGTTGCGCTTAGGTTAAATAATATTGACAAAACCTATGATAGCCCCCTACACGAGTTTGATGTTTTCTGGAATGAAAACAGAACTTTGTTATATGACCTGTAAACGTAGTTTAAAAGTTGATATTTTCCACTCTGAAAAGTCCAATGATCCACATTTTTCGGCTGATAATTAAGAGCAAAATGTTTGGGAAAAGAAAGGTAGCTACAGAAACGTAGAATAGATCTGGTGTGATGCAATATAAAAGGGGGTCATATTGCATTTAAATTTCCTCCTCCCCTGTTTGCTCACTTACCGCCAGACAGCTCCATCCAGGGAAGTTATAAGATTGGTGTACATAGTGGGCCTACATGCGTATAGCCCGGAAAGTTAGTAAGACGCGGTGACAGAAACAAGAGTCGATTAATTAGTTCTCTGCTAATTTGCTAAATTAACGGGGATTCGTGGATTGTTGTCCCCAAGAGCCTGCGTTGCTCTGTACGTGTTTGTTGCCCGTGTTGACCTAATTTGGGATTATTTCTTTGTTTCCAGAGCGCTAGGCAGCCATGCAGAGGTCCCGACGTCGACTTCAGCTGAGCGCTGTAAACCCTCATCTCATGTGCATCCTCTGCGGGGGCTACTTGGTGGACGCTACCACCATCGTGGAGTGCCTCCACTCCTGTAAGTATACCACTCCAAGGAGTGTATAGGAGGTACCACCACTCCTGTAAGGACTGTATATAGGAGGTACCACCACTCCTGTAAGGACTGTATATAGGAGGTACCTCCACTCCTGTAAGTATACCACTCCAAGGACTATATAGGAGGTACCACCACTCCTGTAAGGACTGTATATAGGAGGTACCTCCACTCCTGTAAGTATACCACTCCAAGGACTATATAGGAGGTACCACCACTCCTGTAAGGACTGTATATAGGAGGTACCTCCACTCCTGTAAGTATACCACTCCAAGGACTATATAGGAGGTACCACCACTCCTGTAAGGACTGTATATAGGAGGTACCTCCACTCCTGTAAGTATACCACTCCAAGGACTATATAGGAGGTACCACCACTCCTGTAAGGACTGTATATAGGAGGTACCTCCACTCCTGTAAGTATACCACTCCAAGGACTATATAGGAGGTACCACCACTCCTGTAAGGACTGTATATAGGAGGTACCTCCACTCCTGTAAGTATACCACTCCAAGGACTATATAGGAGGTACCACCACTCTTGTAAGGACTGTATATAGGAGGTACCTCCACTCCTCTAAGTATACCACTCCAAGGAGTGTATGCTGGAGGTCATACCATGGTACTTTCGAACCCTCACTACTGACACCTATTAAACATATAGCCAGGCCTCCACCGTAGTTCGGATTCCACGTTAAACTGTAGGTCCTTCATTTCATCTCACAATCACCCTACCACTACACATTAGCGTAAGTGCGTATAACCCGAACGGGTAGTAAGACGCGGTGCTAATAGTAATAATATTAAACATAGGCTATGTATTTTATCCCTCATGCAGTTAGCTTCTGGAAATTTTAGGCCATTCAACCATAAAAATTATATTGCATTATTTTAATAAGTGTATAAATATAAGCTATAAATATTGATTCATTGATTTCAAATCAATGCAGTTCTTGAGTTTTAAGTAGTCAAACTTACTATTTTATCCATTTTACGTGCTCATTTTAAGGTAAATTAGTTAATGTATGGGGATTAAATTTATTCCAGCTTGGGATGCATATGAAGTGTATGCAACAGCGTACTTACCATATTTTAAATAAAATTAGTTTTTCATAAGCTATTTAATAGTTGTAAAATTACATAATCTTTGATCTTATACAAGTACTTTTCGTTTTATACCCCAATACTTTGCTTTTATAACATTTTGTAGTACATAATGTCTTTATTTCAAATTTGTTTGGTTTATTAGTCTAACTCTACTCTTTTATTTTATTATTTACACCGCGTTGATCAACGCAAACGTAAACTTGTTATGTCAATTTCCTGAAACTTCTTGCTTTGACTGTACCTACCAATAACACAGACTAACCAATCAAGGAAGGATCGGGCTACCCTGGTCTTCATCTAATGACTCATCCTTAAGGTTTTTTTAAGCACCGCGTCTTACTATCTGAGTGCCGAGTTGTGACATTTATTTGGTCTGTTTTTCCTTCCTCCAGTAATTTGGCACTTGGATAGTATTTTACTGTGCTAGTTTTATTCGTCAACTCAAAGTGTCAAAGGAACTCATCTCTCTGTACAGCAAAACGCGTATTGATTTTAAACCTATTGTTTATCTGAATGTTACAATTAACTTCATGAATGTATACAAAATATATGAGTTTCACTTTGACTACTGGTTGTAAATTTAACATTAAAAAATCTTAAAAGTTTTGAAAATAAATATAATGTCACATGAGTACTGCATTTTTTTAGGCATTTTCTAAAAAAATAATCATAATATTGCGTGTTTATTAAACATGGCTAAGTTCAAACCTAAATGCAAACGTGCATCAAGACAAAGAAAACAATACAAAAAGGTGAAATCAAACAAGAATTCATATAAACTTAAAACAATTAAAGATTTGATTTACGATGTTTTCAGGTACGTAATAAGCTCATAACAAACTTAGGAGATATAGATGTGGCGTATATATCATTTGCTAAAGATATAGTAGCTCCCTACTTGTTGGAGTTGGTAAGGAACTATATCATACATTTAAACTCACCACAAAGAGTTTTGGTTTGAATTATGGATTCCTTAAATAATTACTAATGAATGTTAACACTCAAGTTTTATATAATTTTAATTACGGAAATGTACGTATGGAGGAGAAAACTATTTAATTAGTTTAAATTTGTTGAAAAATGACAGCTGGACATTAGAATAAAATTGAACCCGGGATCTTAGCGCGTCAGTGTTCTAGCACTGAGCTATCCAGGACTCGTCCCTCGCTCATGATCTCATATCCACGTGAACTGACGATATAGGTGAAAGTGTAGTCAGTTTAGTCAGTTGTGTAAATATTATAGTATAGACCTTTATCAAAGGTACAGTTGTAGATCACATGATTTGACGTATGAATTAATAAACCCTTTTCTAGTAACTTTTCTAGTTGTCAAATAATGATCTTCTTACTAAGAATCTTAGTTTTAATCACAGCTTCTCATCCCCCCGTTTGAGCTATACGCAGAATAAGGGATGCGAATGACGCATTGGACCGTGTGACCACAAACGTGGGTATTTATTAGAGCTATAAACTTTATTAAAAATAAATATTTCATAAACTTTACTTGTTATTTTCCGTTTACGATTTTATTGTCAAACACGTTGTTTGCAATGTATTAACTTGTCGGTCAATTGGTCAATCCATCTCGACTTTTGTATACCAGCAGGTCCTCTCATGTCGATCAGTTGTATATATTATCTAATGGTCCTAAACGTGTCGATCACTTGACGCACTGAAGCTTTGAAATAGTTTTAATTATTTGGTCAACCAGTTGGCTATATCGATCACTTTGCCTTCCTATGCATAAGCTTGTCGATCAGTTGGTCCTAGTACTGTAGGCCACTTGACCTACGTGGCATTCGAACATTTTTACAGCTTTTCGGCCGGTTTGTAAGATTCCAATCATGAGCTCTGTTAACTATTATAATAACAACGAAAAGTAATACTTTTTTTACTACAAATAAAGACCTCTAAAACCTCCTCAGGTGCTAACATGGTCTCTAAGGCGTCACTTTCGTGGTAGACTAGATCGTTAAAGACAAGGAGATCGGGGTTCTATCTTGGTCAGGTGTACAGAGGGTAGATTTATTATAAATTGCTTCCCACTCTATCTCTACGCAAATGCGAGTGCACTTCCTCTAAATTCATCTTTACTAATCCCTAACTAATTAGCGTAATTATTTTTATTATTATTTAGCACCGCGTCTTACTATCCATTCGGGTTTTACGCTCAATTAGCTTAATTAGTACATGTGATTATACTGGGAATGGATAGTAAGACTCGGTGCTAAAGGAATAGTAAAAGAACCTTTAAACTTTCGCCATTCAAACTATTTCATTAATTGCCTAGTAATATTTTTTTTTTCTTCCAAGAACACATTTATAAATATAGGCCTAATAGTATTCGGTACAATAAATACTTTGCGACACGTGTAATAAGTTCATTATTTTAAATTATTAATAATCTATTAATCTTAGTAGCCAGGATTCAAACTCAAGACCACAACTTCCGGGTGGACCAAGCGGTGGCCATTCATTCATGTTCTAAATTACTAAATAACAGCGAAGTTTCCTTATAGGAAAAAAGACAACACTGTTGTGAACAAAATGCTGGCAATCCCAGCTTACTTTCACACTCTGCCTGCCCATCCCCCCTTCACACCACCACCCTTCGACCATGTTAAAAATTTCCTGTCAAAATGATTATATAGCCTATTCATTCTAGGAGAAGCTTGTTGGACGAATCACCTTAAAAGGGGACCAACTCGGTTTTACTCTGTTTGGAATTGGTGTGTTGGTATATTTAGCTAGTCTGGAATGTGCTTTATAAAGAAGACTCTTAGTAAATATTATATTATAATGCAGATGCTTATAACACACTCATTTCTAACCCCCTTATAGGCCTAGTTTTTGTAAAACACACATCAAAATGTTTTATAGCCAAACGTTGAGAGAGAAAAAAGGTTATTTTTATTTCAAGGTTACAATTCTCAACGTTAGAATATCATCATTATAATACTCCAGGCCCTTACAATAACAACACAAATTCCGCGAGCTGTTATCTCACTCGTGTGTGGAAATATTATAATTACACCTCTCTTTGCATACAAAGGAACTTTTACAAAATACAAACTTTGTTTTTTGTGGTTTACTATATTATTGGTGTTATTTTTTAAGTATTGATATTTTTAATAAAAGTGATAGCTCCATATTACATTACTTGACTTATGAATACATGAAAGTAGATTTAGTAGCCTTGGTGTCTGATATGTCCATTCGTAATAGTATTGAGCTATACAGTAGGCCCATGGCTTCTTTGGTGCTGACTGACAGCTCACAGCTGACTTCTTACAGTCAAAATTTAGGTATATACCTAAATTTTGATTGTCAGAAGTGACAGCTGATAAACACATGTTTTTGCAGATCATATGGTTAGACGCAGGGATGTGTAATTTGGTCTGGTATCTTTTTAAAGCTTTCAGTCAGCACCAAAAAAGGCCATGGGGCTACTGTACCTAAGTTAAGTAGGCTACTAACTGGGCGGTTGAAACGGGCTCTTAAGAAGATTCTTTAGATGTATAAAAAATATTCGGATTTGTTTAGCAACAAAGTTTGCAACATTGTCACTAGTGTATTTGGTTTTTTCTCTAGACACAATACTCTCTCTATATCCTACTCCAGCACGACTGATAACTTATCCGGTCCCAAATTTTCATGAAAATACAGTTCTAGCGTTTGAGCTCTTAAAAAAAAAGTTGTGAGCATAACACTTATCAATTAGAGTACATTCACCACCCGAGTGCACTTGGATGACAGCTCCTCACAAAGTTACTAGAAATAGTCCCTAATATATCCCTACGCCAACAGCTGAAATCTGTCACTTTGGATAGCTGTCATGGTATTGTATGAATGTGATAGTTAACCGGAGTAATTTAGGACAACATTATTTATATATATTTTAGGTCGGGCACAAAGATTATTTATCGTTTTATTCCACTTTAAAAAAAATACTATTCACAGAACTTTCACGAAAGCTCTAACACACATTGTTTCAAAATGGCGATCGACGAACTTAAACCATATGATTGATCATAACGCGAACAAGTTATTTACAATGGTGCACCCACATAGTTGATACAATTATTTTATTAAGTTAAATATTTCAAAATACGATAAAATAATCATAAAATAATTTACTATATTAAAAAAATGACATAAGTATTTTCTGTTTTTCAAGTTAGATAATACTGCAAGACTAATAGGAATACGTACTTTTAATTATGTTTAAAATATTGTTTTGGATTGAATAAAAAGAAATGATTAAAAGTTAATGAAATAGTATAATAAAACTTAAGTTTACGTTATTTTAAATGTAAAATATAACACGTAATTAAAAAACATAGTAACATTTATAGCAAAACAGTTATCTTTTACAAGTTCTGGCAATCCACAACCTAAGCATATGACTTTTCAACTGCCATTCAGATAAAAAGCTATGGTGAACAGTCTCCAGTCTTCACCACAGAGCTTGCTTCTTCACGAGAATATTCTCGTTAAAATAAATAAATATATATATATATATATATAGGCCTATAACTGAAGAGCTTAGTAGCTAAGCGTCTTTAAATAAACTAGGTCTAGTTCTATTTATCTGTATGTAGTTTAATCTTAGCTGATCTTATCTGATAAAGGCCTATATAGTAAGTGTGTGTGTGTGTGTGTGTGTGTGTGTGTGTGTGTGTGGCCGTCCGAAAAAGATAAGCCACTTCTAGATGAGCTGGAAAACTGAAATTAAGCGACAGAAAGATGGAGGGACTGCCCCACGTAACAACTTAAATTTAGCGGTCAAGCTTGGGGACTATGCAGTGGCGGCTCGTAGCTAAAATTAGTTGGGGTTCTGCTCCAGAAAATTTTTAGCCTTTGTTTTAAAATTTTGTAAAAGGAAAAAAACACGAATGAAAAGAAAATTTATTTAGGAGCTTGATAAAATCTTAACAATAAAACACACAAAAAATTTTCCTTTAACTTAAATTGTTACAGTTCAAGCTTGATATATTCATTTAAAAATGAAATCCATTCTTCTTGTTTTAATTTGCGTAAAAAGTTCAATAATTCTATTCAATAAACCTATCATGGGAGGTATGAAATTAAATCTGCCAGGAATGTAGAGGGATCACTCCAGATAACAGTATTAATGTGAAATATGTTATCTCTATACGGGAGGGCTGGTGAAATGGGGGAACGGGGGTTTGGAACTTCCAAAATTAAATTTTTAAACTACTTAGCAGTGTGGTAGAAGGTTGAAATTGGTCAAGAAGGTGTAAGGACCTCCCCCAAAACTGTAATGAAGGTCTGACCATTCTTTAATTTCAAAATAAAGGACTAGAAAATGGGAAGGGGTTCGTTCCTCTCAACATTCCCACTCTGTATGAATAAATAGAATTTGAAAATTGAAAACCGGAAACTGGAAGAGCTCGATATTGATACACTTAATGTAGAACATTATTTTTGGTGTGGTTGAAAACTGAAATTTGGCATGCACGTAAAATAACCATTGCCGATAATCAAATAAATTTTACTAATTTAAAAATGGGAATGTGAAAACTTAAAGGACTGGAGTAAGGGGGAGTAACTTTAAATCTCATTAGCCATTAGAAAATATACCTTTCAGGGTGGAAGAAAATTTAAATTTACCAAATTTGTAAAAGGACCACCCCATATAACATAAATGTTGAAACGTTTGTAATTTAAAATTAGGGGTCCGGTAAATTAATGAAAGGGAGAGAGGTGTGGGGGTCTTAAAAATTGCTTTCCCTAGTGGAGAATATTTTTTTATGTGGTAGACAGCTTTAATTTTCCATAGCCAGACAAGAAAAGCTAAAATAAAAAACAGAAACAGTAAAGATTATCTTAACGGGGATTTATAGCATTGCGATTATATACATGGAAGGATAGCTAAGAGTATAATCCAAACAACTTCAGGTGACAGGGTTCGGTGAACCGTGATGCTCTTTGGAAAGGAAAACCATGATCCTCATTTATTCAATATGTCTCTATAATATACTATTATTTCATTCACGCTCTTTGGTAAACAGATTTTTTTTTACAACAAATTTCTGTAACAATGTCTATTACTTATATTATGATCGTGCTTAGGCAAATATTGTCTTGCCAATAGGTTGCGCTCCTTTGTATTCTCAGTTTGGGAGCTAGGTAAGATTTTGCTTCAAATATTTAATTTACTTACATTTTTTTGATTGCCATAATTGGTTTGGGATTGTACAAGGAGGAACTATAAAAATGTTGATAGATGGATGTTGAACTTCCTAATTTGATTTAGTTTTGACGAGGCTTACCCGTGTTAAGAACGGCACAAACTGCTACCGGTAGTGAACAATAAAAACCAAATGATGACCTGTAAAAATCTTCTTTAATCTGTCCACATATAATTTACTTTTGTTTTGCTCCATTTCTTTGCTCATCAATTTGATTGGATTAAGAGGCTACAGCGTATTATGCCAGGATCATGGTTAACTTACCGTTCACGCAACGTAACGTTCACTTAACGTAACAACTCGAGCAAAATTCAGACAACAAATTTGAACTGTTTGAAAATAAATCTTTAATTAAAATGAAACCCGATCATTTAAGGCTGATAATGCTGTAAGTAGGTACCTACAATAGCCACTTACTGGATGTACAAAATAAAGTGTAACCAGAGATTATGACGTTTTAGAGTTCGCAAGGCGCGGACATACTATACCGAAAAGTCGTTTGAATTCCATAAACAAACAAATGATGTCCCTGTTAACGTTTCTCGTAACATGATTGGCTGGCTAGAACACGTGGTGCCCTTCACTTAACGCGAAAGTTCTTTTCTGGGCAGCTCTTAAGTTAAGTCAACTGCATCGTGATGGCCTTAATTTAAATTATTATTATTATTATTATTAGCACCGCGTCTTACTACCCGTTCGGGTTATACGCACTTACGCTAATGTGTAAATGTGTAGGGTGATTGTGAGATGAAATGGAGGACCTACAGTTTAACGTGGAATCCTGAACCACGGTGGAGGCCTGGCATTCCCCACATTCACAAGATGTATTGTCAGAGGTGAAGGAAGGGTTTGGTAATCAGATACATCTAAGCCGGGACCGAGGATTGAACCCCGGCCGCCAGCACAGAAGTCTGACACCTTACCCCTAGACCGCCAGGTCACCAACCTTAATTTAAAAACACGAGGAGAACCCTGACGTTAAGTTACCTTACGTAAACATTAAGTGAACGTTATGTTGATCGTGATCCCGTCATAAATGAGTTTGACGACACGGGCACCGTCGGTGGGTGGTGAGGTTAGTTCGCCACATAACCTTGTTCATTGATATTCTGTCCGACAACTCGGCTAACGCCCAAGCTCCCACGATCGCTACTTGTTTTACCAATAGTTGCCATGATAGGTGAGTCACGCGGTAATAGGTGTACTAAATACTGTACGGAAACATATGCCGTGTGTGTGTACCGGACACTAGACCGCGTCTGCGTGGCTAACCTGGAACAGAGTCAAGAAGTGATACAGGCAGGGGTCGTAGCTTTATCGAGGACTGAAAGGAACTATGCTTCCATTTCCTTACGAATCGCTTTTTGTAGAACATAAAAAAACAGCACATTTTAAACGTTGATATGTTTCCACCCTGTAGCCCGGGTCAGTTTTTATTCAAGCCATATATTTTCCACTACCGGCTTGCTAGGCCTGTCATAGCTTCATATGCCTTATAATCTATCTTAATACTGGGACAGGCACAACATCCAGTATACGGTCGTTAATTTATCAATGTGAAAGAGTAACCTCATATGTTCACCAATGATACATTTTTGGCCATGTCGGGAATCGAATCCGCGACCCTTAGATCAGTAGGCAGACATGCTACCAACGTTGCTAAGGTTAACATTGATTGAAAGTTACCAATATCACCCCTTGTAATTTTTATTTGCATCGTAAAACTATGTAGTTACTCAAAAGAATCATAAAAATCTTCAATAATACTTAATTAAGGATTGATGTATGATTGGCTTTCTAATGACTAGTGAAGTTGAAAGAACAAAATACATTAATAAAATAGGGTTTCATTTTCGTGGTTGTGTTAACAAGAGATATTATAGCGTATTAAATAATAAATTAAAAAGTATTATATTCATACTTGTCTCTTCTTATAACTGGGTTCCCTAAATCATATTATAGATAAAGGTTTATTTATAACTTAGAGAAAAATCTTTCCAAAATATTAGGTTTAAAAAAAGTTTTTATTTTGTAAACACAAGCGTATGAATACAATCGAATACGGGTAAGCGTATGAATACAATCGAATACGGGTAAGCGTATGAATACAATCGAATACGGGTAAGCGTATGAATACAATCGAATACGGGTTGTATGATGTCATCAACTGCCTTCAGTTCGTCCGGTCCGCCATCTTTATTTATTAAGTGAAGGCAAGCTTTTAGAAGCTCCCGTTTGTAAATCATTTTAAGTTAACTACAGACGCCACTTTCACAAAAAGACAAACATCTAAACGGATATTATCATAATTTAAATTTTCAATCATGTAAAAACGCTTTAAATAAAATAATTGTTAGCTGTGAATGTTTTGACTGACAAACGTGTCAGCTGATCAACATAATTATGGTTTTGCATATTGTATGGTATAGCGTATGGATACATGAAAAGTGTATATGGAATCTTTCCCTAGCTGTCAGATTCTAGCCAGTGGTACAGAATCTAGTTACTTTTTACAGGCTTGTTCCGGACCTGGGAAACCGCGATAACTCGTAAAACATGGA
>CABEEJ010006963.1:0-35004 GCA_901482245.1 Timema douglasi | reverse complement strand
TTGGTTGTGAAACAATGACCACTATTCATTAATTCTTTGGTTGTGAAACAATGACCACTATTCATTAATTCCTTGGTTGTGAAACAATGACCACTATTCATTAATTCCTTGGTTGTGAAACAATGACCACTATTTATTAATTCCTTGGTTGTTAAACAATGACCACTATTTAGTATGAGTAAATTCTTGTTCCTATTTGCATTTATAAACAAAATAAATGCATTATCTTAATGAAAAATTTGGGAAAGGGGATGCTTTAAAATGTAGGTATGTGGTAACAGTTTATAAGGTCACGTCTCCCCTCTAGTTTTCTCGGGATGCTATTATGTTAATCAGCTGCCAAATTTCTTACATCGATTATTTCAAACAACAAAAGGCGTTCTTTAGCTAACTATATTGCGGCAATACAAGAGCCCGACCAGCAGGGGGATGGAGCGAGTCCCGCACGCTAACCACGCGTCTCGATAAGTCACACGAGCAGTGACGGAAACATCCCCTGACTGATGGACAGAACAATGCGCGGCAATACTAGAGCAGTCCTGGGAAAGATGAGGGGAGATTCCAGAAGAGCCATCAAAGCAGAATTCCCCACATAGCTGGGATGTGCGTGGGAAATGTGAGACGGGAATGTTGGCAGTGATGGGCCAGGGTGGATTTTCTCCCCTCGCTGGTTCTGGTTGTCGAGAATAGTCAACTCTTATCGCGTGACGTTTATAGGAGTGAAGATTTCAGCTTAATCTAGTGAATTTCGATTGGATAAATAGGAAACTGATTGATTAAACAAAAAATCAATAATTTGATCTCAATTTTAAAAGGCATAAAATACCTAACTTTATTTGACATTATAAGCATAGTTTGAGTTGTTTAAAATTCTGCTTACGTGGCCACATGGTCGCAATAGAATAGACGACAGGGAGATGGGGAATTGAATTCTGGTTGGGTATACTGAGAGTGCTTTTATCTAAATGGTTTTACACTTTTGCTCCATGCAAATGCGGGTATACTTCGTCTAAATTCAACCTTCCTTATCCCTATAACCTGCACAGGTAATAAGACGCAGTGCTTAAAAAAAGTATTATACTAATTAATAATTTTTATGTTCCTTCTACCTACCTTGAAAGGAAACAGTCTCTCCTTGAGTGATTACACTATGGCCCTATATTATAAGCTACGCCATAGTGCAAACGTTCAAGGTAAGCTTTCTACATTTCAGATTAAGATAACTGTAAAGTACATTCTGTTTACAGTGAAAGCTTTCACCCTTACCCTGTCAGGCTCCACTACAGCTTAGTCATAGCTGAAACAAACATGGTGTGGTGGTCCTGCCTTGACTCATTATACTATGCCTCTATCTCATAAGCTATACAATAGTGGAATTAATCAAGGTAAGTAGACGGAGTGTACCTTAGTATGTTAGATTCAAGTTAAATACAAATGAAGGTACTAAATTTGACTCGTATCATAATGTGCTCTTTAAAAATGTGGTCTTCATCAGTCCTTGAATGGACTATATAGCCATAACATAGCCAAACATAGGTGTTATTTTATATGTGTTGATAAAACTGTGTTGTTTGTAGGCATGTTGTTGTCTTGTAAACATCGGCTTGTTCACGCCATGGAGAAGTTAGTTCTACTTGGCACTAAGGATGTGATGACACGAACTACGAGCCATATAGCAAGGAAATATAACCAAGGCTACTGGTTCGTGGCAATAAACACTCAGCTACTGGTGAAAACACTCTGAGAGATAATATAACCGTATATCTTTGGGTATATTCGTAACCACATAGAAAAATGATGTCACCTTGTCAGACCCGACAAATTATCATCATTGAGAATATTGTTAAAATTATATAGACCTAAGCATTTAATAATAGCTGAGACCCTTGAAATAAATAACTTCAAAAGTTTTGGCTATAACACTTAGAATGAACGATGAGGCAACTTTGAACAACTTTTTCTAGAATAACTTCCGTAGAGCTCGTAAATCAAGTTTTAAATTATCAAATATGGTTTTTGCTAAGTTTAAATACTATGTAATTTTATTTTTAGACAATCATGTGGGACATAATATGAATTCACACACACACACTCAAATAAGACATGGTGTGGTTGAGATCAGAAATTCTAATGCTAAATATATTATTTTATTTCTTAGTGTTATAAATTAAAATGTATTGCAAATATTATTTAACATGTAAACACACTAGCTAGGGACTATCCTAAAATTATTGTAGTGTATAGGTGTTTAAAGATGTGTAAAACATTAGCTAGGGTCTATCCTAAAATTATTGTAGTGTATAGGTGTTTAAAGATGTGTAAAACATTAGCTAGTGGCAATGCTAAAATTATTGTAGTGTATAGGTGTTTAAAGATGTGTAAAACATTAACTAGGGTCTATCCTAAAGTTATTGTAGTGTATAGGTGTTTAAAGATGTGTAAAACGTTAGCTAGGGTCTATCCTAAAATTATTGTAGTGTATAGGTGTTTAAAGATGTGTAAAACATTAGCTAGGGTCTATCCTAAAATTATTCTAGTGTATAGGTGTTTAAAGATGCGTTAAACATTTATCCCATCTATTTGAAGGATTTACTGCGTAATGTTTATCAGCCTATCCATGTTAATAATTTTAATTACTTGGCAAGGTGACGTAACGGAGCTACGTCACTAAAACGAAAGCATATAAATGATTTTCTCTTCACAGTTTGCCATGTGTAAAATTAAACTCGTCCATAAATGTTTAGGTTTTGAGATACTGGAGAGATTGATTTAGATGATTATAATTGTTAATGCTTTTGTTAGACTTAATAATGGTTATCATTATTTATATAATTATATACTCCTGCCAAAAGACAAATATCGTATCAAGAAAACATTCACACTCGATTGATAGGTGATTGTTGACTATTATTGTTTCCTGATCACCATACGAATTTTATCATTTCGTTTTGATATTTTGTTCTTTTTTCTCTATTATTTAAATATTATATTTTAATATAAATAAAATACTTTAGGGGATAGTGTAATATTTCCAAATGATGTAATTATATAGGCGAAACTTCATGCTAATGAAGCATATCCACTTTATTTATCATCTGTATCGACCAGAAAGCTACATAATTTATTTTAAGAATAGCATCATTTCACACAATAAAATATGAAACCTCAAATTATGATATCTTACATTAATTAATTAAATCTCAAAATTATTACTGATAGGTGAGAGACTTAGACAATTCCTTGTCCAAAATTATCCTGTATGATGACAAATACTTTCACACCATATTTTTATACACCCCTCCCTTCCCCTCCATCACCAAAGACGTGTACTTGTTACAGCCCTATTGACAGGTACCACATAATATAATTTCACAGGGATGAGGATTTGCGACCACAAACTGTAACTCAAATAGAAATATCAGCCTAACACTCCCAAACTTGCTAACCGCTTCTGTTTAGTTTGTTCAAGAGTAGAACAAGAAGCGTAAAACATAGTTTTACTTTGGGTCCATCAGCTTTGTTCTAACTTTGTTGCAAAATTCCCTACCAAGATTCAGTTACATAAAAAAATATCGATCTTTAATAATATGGCTCCTTTGAGCTCGCTTACTCTCCCTACATCCCTGCAACTCAGGTTGTGTCTAGGTTTTCTGTAGGAATCTATGGTAAGATGTGTCCCTCACTAGGCCTATATATTATGTAAATATTGGTCTTTAGTGCTATTTTTTATATCACCGCCTCCTACTACCTGTTCATGATATACACATATATGATAATTACTCTAATGGGGTAGGGATTACGAAGAAAGCATCTTAGTGGTAATATAACTGCATTTGCGTGGAAGGCGAGTGGGAAAACATTTAGGAAAAACTACTCTCAATAGACCCAACTAGGATTCGAGCCCGTATCTCCTCGTCAATAGCAAGCCAGTATAAAATGAGAGTGATGCCTTAGTCCATTCTTCCACTGAAGTGGTTTATTAGCAGTGTTCTTGGCAACACATTTCCCGGTCTGGTAAACAAATTAAGTGGGCCCATTAGATTTTTAAATATGTAAAGACATTTAATTTGAAAAAAAAGTGTTTATTACGCTAATAGCGTGTTGATTACATAGAAACTACATCAATCAGAATTGAAAAATGTATCTTGTTTCATGTATCAATTTCACCGTTACTCATTTTTTTATTTTTAAATTATAAATATTACCGACGAATTAATAATTTATTTTTTTCCTAATTGATAAATACTCTTATCTTTTTTTTTTCTAGCTATCTCATGTTTTGTCTCATTATATATCTCTTCTTCTTCTCTTTCTTTCTTCCCCTATCAATTGTAAGATATTTTAAAACGTTCCATTCGATACATAAAGCCTGTTGATTACAGTTAATTGTTGAATAAATTTGTCTTCCCTCGGTCCAATTAACACATAATATGTGGCAGCTTGTTTTTAGTGGACCAAGAATATCGGCTTCCGGTTTCTCTTCAGCTGTCTTCTGTCCTGTGACTGCGCAGCTTAGAGATCCATCTGCGCGCGCAGCTCAGTCACGTGATCTTACGGCTGCTGTAGATCTAAACCATATTGTCTCCTTTTTCCTAGACAATATAAGTCCAAACCATCACAACTAATTATAGTCTCTTCTTCATTACGAATGTTTGAACGGATAGATCTGTTTCTTTTTCTAGTATTTGTTTTGTTGTGGCCATAACATTATTTAATAAATTACATTGAAAACACAAAAGCAAGGTGATTTTACATAAAGCTATCTGAAAGTTAATAAACCTTCTGGTGTAGACCTATGTGTATTTTTATGTTTAAATGCTGGGAATATAACGAGCTATAAATTTGCTAAGAAATTGTAAAAAAGATATTTTGCATAACTCATTGTTTATATCTGATATAAATACATAGTTGCATGGTAATCGAAACAGGAGCTATAATTTGAGCAAACAATGTTGGTTTAGCATTTACTCTTTAATAGAAACACCTGTATCAATGGGCCTTTGGAAATAGGCATCAATCTTGTCTAGTCTGGTTTATCAGTGCCGAGAAGATCAGGGTTTGAACCCCGGTTGTGTGAACTTAGATTTTGTTTTCATTGTTTCCCAGTCATCTTCTACGCATGTAGGTACACTTCATCTAAATACTATCATCCTGAGCTATCCACATTTAATTACCATAGATAGGTAGGGTTGAGGAAGTTAGAATTAAGAGGAAATGTACTCGGATTTGTGTGGAGAAAAAGTGGGAATCCATTTATTAAAAACAGCCTCAGTAAACCCGACCATTACTTGAACCCTGACCTACCCATCACCGGCAAACCAGACTAATTGAGCTTAACGTCTAGCCCGCTTATCAAGTAGCGTACGAGTGGTGACATTCTCTTTTTCCCATTGGTAGAATTTATAGGCCCTACTGACAAATCTTTATTTAATTTGAACGTGATTGTAGCCATCATTTCAACTGTATTTATTTCAGACGCTTCACACGCGATTATTAGCGCATGGAAGCTAACAATTACAGTTAAATCCTAACTACAAAACATGAATTGTTCCCCCTTGAAAGCCCCACCTGGAGTCGGACTCGAGGCCCTCGAAAAGAGAAGAGAGCACTGGTCTTGGTCATGGCAGGGCCTGAGTGAGGCAATGTAATGTAATACTCTTGGTTTGTTTATTTGTTTGTTGGCCGCAGATGGTTGGGACGGAGCAGGTGAGATGCTGCTCTCTCATTGGTTCATAGCACGCAGCTTTACACGCTTACCTTCAACCCGCATAGGTGGCCACGCGGACTAAATGTCAGGATCGTCTGATTTGAGTTAGCTGATTGAGGCTCAAATCCTGGCCGAATTAACTGTGGTTGCTTTTTTCTATGTGGGTCCCTACTCTTCTTCCACGCAAATAATATATGCCATCCTCATTCCTGAAATCCAAGAGTAATTAAATGAGGATATCCCGAACGGATAGTTAGATGCGGAGGATAACACAAACATTAAACATGAGAGATCGTTCAATACCTTATCTTAATTGGTAGACTGTTGGTTTAGTCACTCAACAGTCCCAGGTACGAGTCTCAATGAGATAACAGTTCTTACCCTGTCTTAAGGGATGAGACTATGAAGCTCATTCTTATGGTAACTATTCCTACCCTGTCTTAAGGGATGAGACTATCAAGCTCATTCTTATGGTAACTGTTCCTACCCTGTCTTAAGGGATGAGACTATGAAGCTCATTCTTATGGTAACTGTTCCTACCCTGTCTTAAGGGATGAGACTATGAAGCTCATTCTTATGGTAACTGTTCTTACCCTGTCTTAAGGGATGAGACTATGAAGCTCATTCTTATGGTAACTGTTCCTACCCTGTCTTAAGGGATGAGACTATGAAGCTCATTCTTATGGCAACTGTTCTTACCCTGTCTTAAGCGATGAGACTATGAAGCTCATTCTTATGGTAACTGTTCTTACCCTGTCTTTAAGCGATGAGACTATGAAGCTCATTCTTATGGCAACTGTTCCTACCCTGTCTTAAGGGATGAGACTATGAAGCTCATTCTTATGGCAACTGTTCTTACCCTGTCTTAAGGGATGAGACTATGAAGCTCATTCTTATGGTAACTGTTCCTACCCTGTCTTAAGCGATGAGACTATGAAGCTCATTCTTATGGTAACTGTTCTTACCCTGTCTTAAGGGATGAGACTATGAAGCTCATTCTTATGGTAACTGTTCCTACCCTGTCTTAAGGGATGAGACTATGAAGCTCATTCTTATGGTAACTGTTCCTACCCTGTCTTAAGGGATGAGACTATGAAGCTCATTCTTATGGCAACTGTTCTTACCCTGTCTTAAGCGATGGGACTATGAAGCTCATTCTTATGGCAACTGTTCTTACCCTGTCTTAAGCGATGAGACTATGAAGCTCATTCTTATGGCAACAGTTGTTAAATTCACATATGTTAACATGCATGGAAAGAACTGTTGTCATACGAATGAGCTTCATAATCTTTGCCCTAATCGTTAATCTGGTGGTCTATTGTCAAGGGGTTGGTTTGTCCTAGAACTAATTTAGGTTATACTGACAGTCATCCTAGTGCTATTATTTCCACCACGTCCTAGTACCCGCCTGGGTTGTACTAATATACCATCGTACCTGGTTATTAAGGTAGTAACCCAACGTCTAAGGATGAGAAGGATAGTTTAAAGCAAGTGTATCAACATTAGCCTGATAATAGTATGAAACGAATGGTAAGGTATATTGAAAAGACTTTCTCTTTATATAATCTTAAAATATAGACATTTACTCAAAACTTGTAAATGTTGTGAAACGATATAATACATAAATTCCAAGCTAGTCCAGCTAAATTTCCTCTAGATTCAACCTCACTCATCACTTACACAGTAGCTTAACTAGTACATCTGCGTACAAACCGAACGGGTAGTAATATACTCTGCTAAAAAAAGGGTCAAAGATCATTTATAAACCGCACCTCTCAGACTCACTATTAGAGGCAAGTGTATACATTCAGCTATCTATACACTTTTCACAAGAGATAAGTGAAAACACTTATGAGAGGTAGACACACTAAAAGGGACATAAAACACTTTCCGCTCCAGGGAAATACATTAAGAAACAGCTCGGAAGCTAAAACGTTGTGTTGTTTAAAAAAATTCGCTTGGCAGAGCAAACGTTAACACAAAGCTTTAAATGTAAAAAAATAATTTCAACAAAAATTTAGCCTATTTAAAAATAAGGGTGTGTGAATCTTTGAGGTGTCAAAGTCAAAACCTGAATCTCCTTCGTTTCGATTCCAAAACACATAACAACATTCGCTTCTTCGAAACATTTCGAAGGAAGAATGAAATTTATAAATAGTATGAACAGATTTTAAATATATCACTAGATCATTTATAGCACATTTTAATGCATAGTCATCATTAGGAGAGCTACAGAACGTATTTTGACACCGACTAGGGGTTAAATGACATTTATAACGTAAGCAGAGATAGATTCAGATATGTCAGCATAAAATCATATTTAGTGTGATATGTTTTTTGTTTATTGACGCCTCGAAAGAGAAGTATTGTGATTGTCAAAAACATTTGACGTGAGATTTTGATAAATTTCTACATTTCATGATCCCCTGAAACCGAATAATAGCTTTGGTCAGGTCACCTGTCTGTCTGTGCGTCTGTTGGTCTGTACTTGTATATCGGCCTAAAGCTTAACTAACCATTTTACCGATTGGCTGAAACGTGGTATCTAGGAGTTTCATAAGTTTCCCCCGTGGGGATTTTGGAATTAAATACCCAGCCCTAATATTGAGAGTAGTTTACTGAATCTTAAAAAAAAGAAAAGGTTGAATTTTTCCTAATCTTCTCAAATAATTTTAAATAAATTTTTCATCCAGGTATTGTTTATCATTACAAACAAAATGCCATCTTTCATTTCCCCTTGAAAGTGAATTAGAGGTACTTTATATAAGCATAAATATCTAATTTTGATAATATCTTCTCAACTATTTGAGATCTCTAATAATATATCATTGTAAAGTTGCAGTGCTACTAAAAATTATTATTTTTTATTTGGCATATATTTTTAATAAAACCAAAAGTTGCTAACCTTAAGAGTTCTTTGACAATAGAAATTGAGTGCTATGCTCTTTAGTGGACAGAGATGTTACTCTTTTCTCAATGTCAATGTTATGCGCTTTGGTGGAGTGCTTCTGCAACAATGCATATAATTTCATTTCACAAATCTTACAAAATTTTAGTATAGGTATCTGTATTAATATAAAATAGAGAGAAAGTATGTTCGGTGCACCGACCATTTATATCTCTAAACCTTATTTATTTGACTGAAGCACTTAGTGTATAATTTAAGAAATAAAAGTGGTGTTATTTGAAAATAAAAACCCTTAGAATACAGCTTCAACTTATCTTCGCATTTAAAAAGTGACCTTCGCCCAAACATACTTAAAAATGATTGTTTTTCTTGACCATTTTCAAAATCCAGATGTGGCAAGGAACATAACATATTTCTCCACTCCTGTGAACTATTGAGATAAATGTGTCCCTTTGCTCAAAGAATCTCCCATTTTATCAGCTCCAGTGACCTAAATAGAAAAATACCCCATCTGCCCAAAACCTATCATACGCGCACCTTTACATCTGCATGGGTTTCAAAAAATAAGCGAGAGCCATTAAAATAATCCACCCTGCGCGGTTGGTTGCGAGGGAGTTATGCAAACAGCTCACGGTGTTACGTTGGTAACAAGCCAGTGTTGTTTATGTGGGCGCACTCGGGCCTATTGACCTAGTGAACAAATGAATGCAGCTGCGCGCATGCCGTCTGCTAGCACTTAAAGGTCCCTACTGGAAAGGTTTCAAAAATTGGGCTACGTGATGCACATGCCTTGTTTACCACAATGTTTTTACATCTTTTGAGTGAGGCTTCACGGATCCGTGGGGAATTAATGTGTTTTTCTAATCCCCCATCATTATTGTACAAACGAAGCGAAACTTTCCTATTCACACCCTCTCTCTCCTTTATTTCTACGTGTAGCCCCCTGATCTATTAATATTTAATTAATCTTAATTATTGGATCGTTTAAGCAACCAACTGGCCATTTTCAACATTTCTTGAAAAAATGTAATAGGGCTTATTTATAAAATAGCCTAAGGAACATTCGATGGATGCGTGTATTTTTATTATAACTCACTCTTGGAGAGAAATATTGCAACTTCTCTAGATATTTAAAATATATTCAGTCAAATATACGACTAAATCAATCTTGAATAACTTAGGGTTCAATCACATGATATCTAAATCAAATGAAAATACCCGACCATAGGGGATTTTTATTAAATTTGGTGACGTTGAACCAAATAAAAAACTTAATTATAAAAATTCTTATAATATATCTATTGTTTAGTATTTCATAAAAATATATTAAAAATTTGTGATTGAAAATTATTGCTGCATGAAATTTTTTCAAATATTCTTTAGCCTTCCTTTTTTTTTTTTTTTTCAAAAAGTGAGNTTTCCAAAAGTGAGTTATAATGATAATACTTTCATCCATCGAATTGATCAAGCAAAGGTGTATGGAATAATGTGAGCTATAAGAAAAATACCATAAAATCAGGTAAGGATGAGTGCAGTAGAGTTTTATAGAATGTGTGCCATCATTTTCTTGGAGCAAAAGATTGAAAAACAATTGAAGAAAATATATATAATTACAACCTGCAGGAACTTAAATCCCTTCCAAATTTCAATTATAATTAAATGTTTGGCCATGCTGGGAATCGAACCCGAGATCTTTATCTCAACAGGCACTCTTCTAGTACCACCATAGTAAGATCCTGTTCCAATTATTTTCTCTCTGACCAGGTTGATGGCAATGAGTCACGACTTGAATATATCCCTGTCTGCTCTAAACACGATATTTCTTGGTAGGGAATGGCGTAGCTTCTAAATGGATCATTGACCGTGGGCCAACTTTTCGTGTAATGGGCCTCGGACTCTGTCAAGAGCGTCATAATCTCTTTAGATGGACTTGATGTGAGGGTAGAATAGTTTTAGGAATCTGTGCGATACATGACACCAAGAATGGATATTGCTACGCACACATTTGTACAGTTATGTTCTGAAATGATCAATGTGTTTAAGAAATGCACTTTAAATTCCGGTGATAGTACATAAGTGGACATATACAACTATTTATTTTGTTTTCCTTGTGTTTTTTGGATAAAGCTAAGATTTTTGTTTTATTTATCTTTATTAATAAAATGGAGAATTTGTGTGTTTGTCATGAACATTACGCGATATCTACCTCACGCAGAAGTCTAAAATTTTAAAATTAGTAGCTCATGAGTACATCATGGGCACCTGGAGGCAGGAATTTTAAAATTGGGATTATATTGACTTTTTACTAATTTTACACATTTTATCTTTTTATACCTTTTCTACCCTCTTTTCCGTTTTTTACCCTTTTTTAGTCATTTTAGCCTTTTTAACCTTTTAATCTATTTTACACTTTTTAACCTTTTAGCTTACCCTTTTTTAACATTAACTATCTTTACCCTTTCGGCCCTTTTTGCACTTTTTAAGCTTTTTACCTTAAAATAATACCCTTTCTACCTTCACCCCCCCATTTTACTTACCCTTTTTTTCTCTTTTTTGTACTTTTCTTACACTTTTTAATCTTTTGTACTCTATAATATTCTGCCCGGAAAACCCCGGGTATTTCAATGCTAGTTTTATTTATGAAGAAGTAAGAGCAAACATGTGATAACTTTCGTTTTATGAAACAATGTGTTAGCAGTAATTTACTTCTCCAATTACAAGTTGTTTTTATAGTCATTCGAGACCAATGAATTTTCTTATATATTTTTTGTAACTAGATTTCAGGTTTTATAGAAAATAAAACAATGACTAAGCTAAATACCATCTACAATTTTCAGTGGTTTTTCATGTTTTTGCCCCGACCCCCTCATATCTAAAAATGTGAGGATAATTGGAATTGAGTCTAATTGATCTGCCCGAATTAACAATAAAATAAGAATAAAATATTAGATGAATCAGTTAAATCTGCATGATTGTACCCACTTTTTATATAGTCTTACAGCTAGAAACAAAATTTACAAATCTGTTACCAGTCAACTATTCAAACTAACTTTCTTCAGAAATAACAACATATTTGTTTCGTGATTATATGAAACACTTGTCAAGTACCCACTTTGGATAAATTCATTCGAATTATTTAAAATATCAGACACGAGTAAATTATAAGAAAGTAAATTTTTCTCCTAAAAACAATTATACAGTTTTACGTATCATGTAAAACAGTATCCAAAAATCCATTTATAAATAAATAGATAAAAAAAGTTCCAAACAATTTCAAATTTTCAAAAATATATCCTCAGGAGATTAACAATCAATTAATTTTACTCTGAAATACAAGCATACAGTGTTATTTTTTATGTAAGACACTTACCAAATATACATTTTTTTGAACAAAATCATTAAATTCATTTACGAAAAGTTTATAATTTTTAAATAATAGTCATTAGTAAACCACCCTCTACGGCCCACTTTTGAAATGGGGGGAGTGGGGGCGCACATAAAACGTAATGCTCTTGAGGTTTTAACTTTTACAGGCTGTAATAGTTTCTTTATATGATAGAGTAACAAATTCTTTTCTACATCTACCCATATGTGAAATGTTTATATTTATTTTTTCAATGTTAGTGAACTTCCTTCTATATTTAAAAAAAATACTCAGCTCCTTTTATTTATGCACTTCAGTAACATTTTTTTTTAAAAAGAAAATGGTTTATCTAAAGTTCCCCATGCGAAGTGTATTTAACCATTTAAAGGGTCGGTGAAAGTAGACAAGTTTTATTGAAGCTTCACACCCTGTCTTATCCATCCAGGCCCCTCCTAGCCGCAACTCTGAATATAGAACATAGCAATGTCTTCTATTTGCAACATTCTCACTTGTTAGAGTACGACATCCCCAGTGGACAGTCAGCCTGGTTGAGGTGTTCGAAATATCTCGAAGGATAATGTATTATTATTATTACTATTATTCCACCACTTATTACTTTTCCAGGCTAGCCGCTAATTTTTTAGTGTGAGGAAGCTAGAATCTAGAGGAAATATATTCTTCTTTGTGTTGAGGGAGATTGGAAAACCACCTAGGGAAATTTACCCTCAGTACACCCAGCTGGAGTTCGAACCCCAGCCTACTCGTCACCGGTAGGTCAAGAAATATGAGCCTGACGTTAAATCCACGTGCCTATCCATGTGAGATGCACGCTAATAGATGGGTTGTCCCAAAATATATTTGATGGTGCGATGGGCACTTCTCGACAGATGAGCTAAAGATTCAGAAAGAGACCCGCTCCGGTGGTTTCCTAGTCTAAAGCCGTGGTGGACCACCCTGTCACCAATCTCCACGAGTGGAGATGTGGCCATAAAAATGTGGCTAATTGGAGTTTGTCAGCTCTCGTGTGCTGGTTGTAGCTTGGTATTTCCTGCAAATCATTGGAATCATTTAACATGTGCATTGAGCTCAGATACTCGGCAGACAATGTTTCTGATTATGAAACTTGTCAGACAAAATTACTCTTAAATTTCACTTTAAATTGTTTTGCATTCAAAATATAAATTTTTCGTAATTTGTGTCTGAGTCAGCTGTAACTTCGAAATCTAAATGAGAATGTATTGAATAAACTTGTTCAAGCACTGCGTGTTTTTTAAATGTTCAAATGAGCAACCTAATTTTTCTATTTCTACATATAGTGGTGAATTTCACTTCCCACTCGCCACACCTGTGGCTACATTGGGAAATACGTTGCCCATTTCTGCTCTAAAGCGTCACCCTCCCAAATGGCTGGATTGCCGGTTGACAATAGTGATCGAGGTTCAAATCCCATCTCGGTATGGTTTACTGAGGGTGCTATACCTAATTGATTTTTCACTATACCTTACGTAAATGAGTGTACACTTACTCTAGATTATACCTTAGTCATACCTGATACATTAGCATAATTTAAAGATATGCCTATAACATGAGCAGGTAGAAAGACGTGGTGAAAAAAATCACAGAGTTTTGGGGGATGGGTGTGAGAGGGGGAGGCTTTTTACTACCTGTTAGAGATGGGCGATATATCACTGACTGTGATCTTTTCACCGATACCATTTGATCACTGATACTCCCAGTTACTCGATCTCAAAAGTATCGGTGATTTAGATATCAGTGATCGGAGATACTCGCATACTCGCAATACTCGAGCTACAGAGCTAGTAATGCTTCTTTTTCTAGACACTCGAATAAATACTCGCTTCACGGCCTTTGTTATTCTTTTATTTTTTATTTTCTACCAACTAATTGAGAATCGACCTTATTGACTGGCATGTTTTACGTGTTTTTTCTATTTAAAACACTTGATCTCTTAGAGCTCATTTATCAAAAACAGTATAAGATTGCTACGTAAAAATAACTTTGTTGTTAAGAGCAAAATTCAAAAGCAAGCTTACTAAGCAAATCACATTTCGGATTCTTTTTAAAAGTAGGCTACGAAAAAAAATCACATAACACAAATTACATAACATTTCACTATAAAATACTAAATAACATATTTTATTTCTCTATTTTTCAATTGTATTAAACTTCTTAAAACGCATACTTTTGTATTGACTGTACATTAGTCAGGCAACACGAAACCCGGAGATTAGGTAGCTGTATGTCAATAATGTCAATGTCAGTGCCGACTGCCGAGTGCCGACAGAAAGAGCTTATGTTAAGTCTTTAAGTATCGAATTCCATTGCAAGCTACCAAACTTTCAAGTAATTAGTTCTCCTTTCAAGTTCCAACCGACAACCGAATGTCATGGGATTATTCGAGAAATACTCCATACTCCATACTCGATACTCGATACTCGATTGTACGCGCCTACTCGGACAGCAGCTAAATACTAACAGTGAAAAATCACTGGTATAAATCACCGATATTTTAAAATCACAGTCACTGTATTCACTGATATCGTTTAATCACTGTTTTTCCCATCTCTACTACCTGTTCAGGTTATACGTATAAATGACCACTACCTTAATCGGGTAACGATAAGGAAGGAAGCACTTTAGAGGTAGTATACCTGCATTTGCGCGGAAGGAGAGTGGGAAACCATTTAAGAAAAACCACCCTTGGCAGACCCCACCGGGATTCGAATCTCTATCTCCCCATCATGGTAGTTAATGCTGATTGATTTATAAAAAATAAAAACAGTTGACTATCCAATGTAAAGTTCGTTCAGTACTAAGAAATTTAGATTGATAATTTAAGGAAATTCGCTTTGACCCGGATCCCTTATAACACACTCAGCCCCTCCAACCACTCATTTTATAACACTGACTAAATAATAATCCAGTGGACACGTGGGCCAAGGCTCTAGTCTCGTTTGTTCCGTTTTATGGACGGAGAAGTCCAGGTTTCAACCCAGACAAAATGTACTGTGCTAGTTTATCCTAGATATTTGTCCACCCTTCCTCCAAGCAAATAAGGTTACATTTCATCTCAATTCTACCTTCCTCATTATACTTCATCAGTGTAAATATGTGGATTGCCCATATGAGTAGTAATACAAGGTAGACTAAAAAAAGTGGAGCTATGGTAGGAAGGTGCACAAGATACCAAAGCTCTTAAAAAAAAAAGGTAATATTGAAAGTTTATCCTGTGAGGGCCTTATGTCAACACATGATCCCTCTGAGGGACTTATGTCAACACATGATTCCTCTGAGGGACTTATATAAACACATGATTCATATTATGTCAACACATGATTTCTATGAGGGCCTTATGTCAACACATGATTCCTATGAGGGACTTATGTCAACACATGATTCCTCTGAGAGACTTATGTCAACACATGATCCATCTGAGGGACTTATGTCAACACATGATTCCTATGAGGGCCTTATGTCAACACATGATTCATCTGAGGGCCTTATGTCAACACATGATTCCTGTGAGGGCCTTATGTCAACACATGATTCATCTGAGGGCCTTATGTCAACACATAATTCCTCTGAGGACTTATGTCAACACATGATTCCTATGAGGGCCTTATGTCAACACATGATTCTTATGAGGGCCTTATGTCAACACATGATTCATCTGAGGGCCTTATGTCAACACATATATTCCTCTGAGGGACTTATGTCAACACATGATTCCTCTGAGGGACTTATGTCAACACATGATTCATCTGAGGGACTTATATAAACACATGATTCCTCTGAGGGACTTATGTCAGCACATGATTCTCTGAGGGCCTTATGTCAACACATGATTCCTCTGAGGGACTTATGTCAACACATGATTCCTTTGAGGACCTTATGTCAACACATGATTCATCTGAGGGCCTTATGTCAACACATGATTCCTCTGAGGGACTTATGTAAATACATGATTCATCTGAGGGCCTTATGTCAACACATGATTCCTCTGAGGGCCTTATGTCAACACATGATTCCTCTGAGGGCCTTATGTAAACACATGATTCCTCTGAGGGACTTATGTCAACACATGATTCACACATCTAATTTAGTTCTAGAATATAAACAACACATGGGCTCTAGGTCGTTAATTCATCATTGTGTAGTAGGAAGCACTATTCTCTAACATTATAGCTATTTTGACCATCTTTAGAATCGAACCCAAGACCATTATCTGAATGTATACACGTGCCAACAATGTAGCTAAGGTAGCAGGTACAGTACTTTCATTCATGCATATTATGTTAAATCAAATAGATATAACTATTACGTTTAACAAACAGTATTAATGACGATTAAGATAATAGTTTTGATTTTTCTTAATATTTATAGCCTGTTTAATACTATGCCGGAACCACTATCGTCTTAGCGCTGACGTAACGTAACGTAACAACTCAAGTAAAATAAAGTCTATGTATTTAGACTGTTTGAAAACAATTTTATTACTAAAATAAAGCGCAAGTAAACAGAGCTAATTAGTATATGAGCACTTGGTTAGGGAACTTAATAATGCTACTAAATAAATTATAAAAAACACTATGTTTCAGTGTTTATGAAACACGGATTGACGAATTATACCGAAGAAGTCGTCTGCGCACCATAAACAAACAAATGAAATACGAAATAGCTGTGTCGAAGCTGCTCGCAACACAATTAGCTGACAGGAACACGTGGTGCACTTTAGTTAATATTTACGTAAAGTAAACAACTCTTAGGTCACACCACCGTCAAACCAAGTTCATTAGGATGACTTCCATTTAAACATATGAGAGGAACCATTACGTTACGTGAATGATGATCTCAGCATTAGATATACTGCCTTATGCCGGGATAACGATCAACTTAACGTTAACTTAACGTAATTTAACTTAAAGGACCTCCTCATGTGTTTAAAGGGAAGCGATCACGATGTAGTTAACTTAACTTTGACTTGCAGTTAACTTAACTTTGATTTGCTGTTAACTTAACGTAAGAGATGTCCTGGGAGGTCTTTTACTTCAAATGAACGTTACTTGAAGGGTATCACGTGATCTAGCCAGCCAATCATTATGCGAGTGACGTCAACAGGGCTATTTAGTAATTCATTTGTTGATTTTAAGATCAAGGTCTACTGTTTAGCTTTAGTTATAGTGATCAGACTATTAATTAAAATAAGCGCTAGTGTATACTTTATAATATACAATTAATTTCACAATTCGTGGTATTATTAAGCTAAAGTAGCTTTAAGATTTAAGATTAAAGTAGATTTAAGAATTAAACTACAATAGGGAAGCTAGGTTTAACCAAAAATGTTATTGAAAAATATCTCTGATATCGGTCGAAAACTGTAAACATTCACAGATCATAAACACTAATACAAATAGTACAAATCACAGATCACAACACCACCTCTATAATGGAGATGTTTGGTTCGAGTTGTTACGTTAAGTTACGTGAATCGTGATCACACATACGTTGAGTTAACTTTAAGTGAACGTTAACGTTAAGTTGATCGTGATCCCGGCATTAGTTTTAGTCCGTTTGTGAGTCGTGTGCTGATAGAGCTCAGGGTTTAAAAAGTGCGCGGAAAATAATAAATGTAAAAAATTCAACTGAATGTTGTTAGTTGAAATACCTGATACGGTATCATTCTCTCAATATACAGGACTGTCGATGATGGGGATATAGGTGTTCGAATCCCGGTACTGTGTCTGGAGGGTGTTTTTTTTCTATATGGTTCCTCACTATCCTTTAATGCAATGTGGTTACATTTCCTCTCATATCTCCATGCCGTATCCTCCCTCGGATATCCTAGACGGGTAGTAAGACGTGATGCGCACAAATGCTAGATTACTTATAATGAGAGTGAGTCCACCAGCGCCGCCAAACTCCTCCGTGTGAAGACAGAATGGTATCGCACTGGGTTAGTATGGCTGAGTGTGTGTTGCCATGTGTGTGTACATATGTGCGTGTGGCAGCTGCTGGGGGGTTTTAACTCGAGCCAGGGGTGCTTGCCATGCGTGTGTGAGGACACACAGCTTGTTGACACAACTTAATCTACTTATGCTGGATACAACGCAATACAACGCAATGGAATATTGGTAATTAAATTATAAAACATTGCCGCCCACTTTTTTAGTGTTTGTGTTTGATGTTGGTCCTTCCACCCGCGCCTGAGGTCTGTATGGTCGTCGACAGAAGATAAGCTTGATAGGGAGGGGAGAAGTCACGTAAAGTGTATGCTCATTTTGTTCACGTGTTCATATGTACTACTTCCAACACACTGCACACGTGTTCATCTATGTTACATTTCGAGTGGATGGAGAAATGTCATTAGTGGCTGTGTTTAGAATGATAGCTCCTAAATATCCGATTAAATCAACACGTCAATAATATACTCTGCCTTAAACCAAGTGAAGAATGACCCTGAGCGATGAATCCTGAGTAGCTCAGTGGTGTGAAAAGTCAGGAGTCCTGGCTTGATTTCCATCCAGGTGTCATCTTTCAATTAATTCAAATATAATGTATACCTAATCTACGATCATTTCATCTGCATAGACCAAACGAGTCTGTCTCCTTAGTCCGTGTACACCACATTTACCCTGAACGGTACCAGCAGGGCCAGATCTAGAGCTGTGGAAGCCCCGGGCCTGTACAAAATTTGGAGACTTCAAGCATTAAACAAATATATATATTTTCAACGTTTCGAAATTAAAAAATTGTATTTACAAAATTAACTATTAAAATATTTAAATAAAGAAATAAATGAAAGTTGATGTAGAAAGTTATTATTTAATTTTAAAATACCTCAGAGCAATCTAACATTTTACTGCAACCAGATATGGAGGACCTACCTGATTTGTGGAGGTCCCGGGGTGTTATCCCTTGAGGGCCTCATTTAAATCCTGGCCTGGGAAACAGACTTACCTTGACATATACAATATGGCCCTGTCCTATAAGATATACCGTAGTGGAATAATGAAAGGTAAGCTTGCTACCTTACAAGGTGGACGAGGAGTACCTATCATCGCCGGTTTTTGTGATGTTAAATAAATGTTTTTATATCCATGGTTTCCTCCCTTTCCCCCAATTTCTTCGATTAGATCCGGTATGTGTGTTGTCCCGTTGCAAGCGAAAAGTAAACTAAGCTATCCTGTGAATGGAGCCAGTCACGTGCTCAACTCACTACCCCCCTGTCCCCTTATGAAGAGCGTCCCTGGCCGCCGGGTGCAACCAGCGCAACACAATAAAACACACATCACTTGTTGATTGGCTCCGACCAGGTGACGTCGCGTCACTAGCTTGTACCTTTAAATCTGTGGATGTAGGGCGGGAAGGGGAGGGGGGGGACGCTAGTAGGATGAGAGGACGTGTGCAGCTGTTGCCAGCAGCGGGGACAGATGCGTGGCGTCGGGTGTCCTTCCCTCCCCTAAACCACCCCTCGTTTCCTCCCTGACATTGGGGTGGTACTTGCTGGTTGGTCCGACACTTGCGGTGCGCACCGAGTCCTTGGAGGTGAAAACATGTTGCGGGTTATTGGGAGTGGTAGTTGAGTGGTTCTCTCATAGGTAGCACTGCACATATCACCATCACACCTCTTTACATCGCCTGTCACCAGGGGCGGATCCAGATCATTTTCATAGGGGGAGGGGGCCCTAATTATAAATAACATAGTTACTTTACTTACAATGCTAGGTTTCTGTTTAAAGCCATTTAATAGTTTCTCATTCATATTTAATCTTATGTATGTTTTAAACCGTGATCATTCTGCCCAATTTCTTATACTCAGTTTTTATAAACTCTTTGGAGTGGCCCTCCTTTAACAATTTAAAAAAAAAATGGTACACTCTAGAAGCTTTGAGTAGTCATTGTCTTGTTTGTTTTAGAAATTATATTTTCTTATAAGGCATTTAAAGTGGTCCTCACCTAGACATTTTTGATATTTAGATGCCCCTCGAAGCTGTTTAGAGTTATCTTCACCTTAATGTTTTACGAAAGTTAGATATCTCTAGAAGATAATATTTGAGTGATCTTCCACCGAAAAAATGTTGGAAATTAAATTATTTCCGAAGTTAGGCTATTAGGCTATTATCCTCGCCTGAAAAATTCTTCAAAATGACATGCATCTAGAAGTTATTTGGAGTTGTCCTCCCCTAGACATTTTTTAAATTTGGATGACCTTGAAAGCTATTTAGAGCTTTCCTCCTTTGACTTTTTTCTGCCAGTTGGATGCCTCTAGTCTATTAGTTATTTGAAGCGGTCTTCTCCAGCAACCTTTTGACAAACTAATACAACTAGAAGTCATTTGCGAATTTGATTTAAGGCTATCTTTCAGCTTTATATTCAATAATACCACAGAATTTGAAATATATATATATATATATATATATATATATATAAGGGGGAATTTATTCCAGGGAGGGTCAGATTATTCCCAGGGGGGCAGAGTCCCCCACAGTTCCACCACTCCTGCTGTCCACACATACTCTATATTCGGTATTCGTGTATGAACTGCTCTCAGGCTATTATTAGGTGTGGTTTCTACCGTCTCTATACGGAGCCATGTTTGCTACTCGCTATGCACGACAAATATTAGTACATGAAAACTTATATTTTTTCCACACTTGCGTGAGTCATATCGATCAGTGAATAAACGTGGACGAATAACGCACGTGTGGACCCGGATTAAGAAATTTCTACCCGTAGAAAAATAAAAAATTGTCTTATTTATCTGTGTTGTGTTTTTTTTTAATAGACTATAGCTTAGCTAAAAATCCCGAGTGTAGAAAAAATCAGGTGTTTCAAAATAAAATTAAAATAAATAAAGAAGTGAATAAAATGCAATTATATAAATTTAAAGCTTCAATGAACCTAAACTTTATATTGATTCCTTTTCTGGTTCTAGTTCTTAAACAATTTACTTTTAGGTTTCCTGTTCTGAATCTGGTTCCTTAAAAATAACTATTAATTTCTGTTACCGGTTCTGGTTCGACTGCCTGTGTATAAATCCCACTTAATGTGTAGGGACAAAGAAAGTAGACTTTAGAGGAAATGTACCCACGTTTACGTAGAGAGAGAGAGAGAGAAAGAGTGAAAACCCATTTAAGGAAAAACAGCTCTAGTACACCTAAAGGGAATTCCAAACCACAAGAGGATATATTATTTCAGGGAACGCAGCCACTTTGTTTCCCGGATGGTATCGGGGGATTTTCCTCCAAAGGGCAATAATTACCATTGTAATCAAGATTTGGTTAATTAAACATGAGTTTGGTTAAGATCTTCATTGGTTCCACCCCATGGAGTAAAGAGATCAGAGGTGAGCACACGCGCATGACTACCCCCACGTCGACCCATTGCTGCCTGCCACTGTGACGTCACCTGGGTTGTAAGCTACCCGACTTTTCACTAATTTTTATTTTCTCTTCAAGTGATTCAATCGCCAATCCATTCTACACGTTCCATCAAACCATCAAAAAACAAATTCTCCATGCCAAATTGTGCTGTATATGGCTACCACATTCATTAACATAAAACAAAAGGTAGTTCAATTAAATACTTCCTCTCGTGTCGGCCACTTGGTTATCTATCACTTTGTACTCCTATACATGAGCTTGTCTATCAGTTGGTCCTCTCGTGTCGGCCACTTGGTTATCTATCACTTTGTACTCCTATACATGAGCTTGTCTATCAGTTGGTCCAAGTTGTGTCGACCACTTGGTTATCTATCACTTTGTACTCCTATACATGAGCTTGTCTATCAGTTGGTACTCTCGTGTCGGCCACTTGTTTATCTATCACTTTGTACTCCTATACATGAGCTTGTCTATCAGTTGGTCCTCTCGTGTCGGCCACTTGACTCACCCAGCCTTCCAAATATTTTGTATAGCTTGTCGAGCATTTTGTCGTCTAGCGAGGGAGTTTTTTATCCTAAATAATTTCACTTATTCGCAAATGTGGTGCATTTTCTCTATATCCTAACTACCTCATCCCTACCCGATTATCGTCATGAAAATGTGCGTGTACCCCGGATGGGTAGTAAGAGGTGATGTAATTACTATCAGAGCTACTAACGCCAGAATCGGGACAGCTTTTTTCGCCTCACAAGTGCTGTTCGTCTCTCCGAGCAGAGCCACGTGGTTTTCCAAACATAACCCAGATTATGACCGCACTCCCTGTTTTGTCATAATAAACAAAGTCTTGTTCGGTGTAATGCACACGACTCTTGCTTGCATTTACACAAACAAACTTGAGACACAAGAAAACATATCTTAATTATATTCTACAAATATGTTCATGTGGCACTTCCGGTGTAATACGGTTGAACTTTGAGTTGTTTCACGAGGGAAAAAAAAATCCTTTTTGTGGATATAATAAAATAAGTTAATTCTAAAGTAGTTTAATTAGTGTCCTGATTTTTGCTACTAATATTTAGGTAAAATCACTAACGATAAATAGCTTTCCAAAGTATTCTGTTGGTTTGAATACTGATGAGGTCAAAGTTTCTCAGTCAACATGTGAAGCCCATGTGTTAACAAACCTTAACGTTTGTCAAAAGTCCTAATAAAGAGCGAAACAGTTAAAGAGAAATCCATGCCAGAAAAGTTGTACTTTATTAAAACAGTATCCAAACTAAAACATATGTTGTTTAACGTTCATGGTAGTACATATGTTTCACTATCCAAGGTAGTGTATTTGATTTATTTCACTATTTACGGAATATAATCCTGTTTCAACCAAACTATTCAACCTTAAGGGGAAGTGTAGGAAACACGAATTAAGGCGAGTGTTGTTGCAATTTTTTTTTTAGCAAAACATAATTATGGGCAAAATAAAAAAATATTCTTAAGTACAAACATAAAATGTAATAATTTTCTTCACACGGGGATATCAGCAGTTGTTTAATATCGGTCATGAGCATATCGTAGTTGGATGACTAACATTTTAAATGAAGAGGAAAAGTTGCCAATCAATTCCAGGATACCCTTGACAGATATTCAACAACTGTCAACTTTGTCATCTTTAAAACATTAGCATAATTAATACATATGCAGAACTAAAAAAATATAAAAAGAGAAAATGTGCTTGGAATATAATTCAATTAAAAATTTAATAGCGACGTATTTAAAAATTGGCACTGCACGTGAGAATAATAGATTCAATTAGGTCAAAAAATGTTAAGGGCGTTTCCTACCTGTGACGTCATGCCTTGTATAGATGGTATTAACCATATTGATGAATTCACGCTTCATTCAACGAGTTTTAAAGATAAGTACAACGTTGAAACAGAACCCATTAAATTCTTAAATAGTTTTTAAAATAAACCTACAGTGTCACAAAATTATTATTTTTATCATGAAGTAGTTTTTATGTAAAGTTAATTTTATAAATCCTCTACAATTTAGGTTATTTGGCTTTGTCACGAGAATATCCTGTAGGAATCTTTCTACCAGGATGAGGATTAAAATATTCCATGGTAGCAAATGTCTAGCTAAAATAGAAAAAAAAAGTAATTTAAAAAATCAAGGCAATGTATTCCAGGCGCTAATGGTATAGTGAGTGTGTAAACTCGTCAGAGGAATAGGGGAAGTGTTATCAGCAGTAGATGACCATGAGACCTCGCCGTACACTGGCGTATAGGTATGATAGTGATTGGATTGCTTAGGTGCGTCAAGTTAAGATGCAACCCACGTCGATAAATAACTGCAAAATCTCCAAGTAGGACACATCGTCAAAGACTATTATTTACCTTTAGATAGTAAGATCCAGATGGAATTTTGTGCTTGTTTTAAATAACATATTATTTGAGGACGTTATGAAAATGACATGTTTTCAATCAGACCGTGGTTGAAGACCCAAACTGTTCAACCACGCTCCAGACAGACAAAGCGTCTCTCCTGAAGCGAGTACACACGTCTCTTCCTGTATTATTCAACTTAATAAACCACTTCGTGCATTGTTCATATCTTTTGTAGCAGAAACTATTTGAAGAACATTGCCTACAATATTAAAGGAAATTTAAGGAAGTTGAAATGACTAACGTTTAACAATATTTGCGAAAAGAAAGCTTACAAATCTACCCTGTAATAAAATAAAGGATCTTCGAGATTCCTAGTCAATAGTGCATTTTTCTGGGAACTTTGTAACAGTAAACTTGTATAAATAATGCATTATTGGCTATGTTTGTACCCTTGCCCTAGTCTATTATTTGACTTGTAGAGTTGGAGTACGATTCCCTTTCAGGCTACCAGAGGAGATTTCTCCTTAATAGCTGTCCACTCTCCTTCAACGTAAACGAGGGTAGGTACATTTCCTCTCAATTCTACCTTCCTTGTCCTCATCACCACTAAGGTAAATATTCTGATAGCTCGGACGAATAGCTTATATCGTAAAAGATTTGGAAAGCAGCTCCAAATTCATTCATCTCGAAAATTTGACATGAGCATTTCCAGTGGCGTAGGAATGATTTAGATGTGGGGGGGGGGGAGTTAATACTGCAGGTCCTAGTTGAAAAAGACTGATCGAACATCTTTTAAAATGTTGTTTTCTTTGAAGCGTAAATATTCCTTACGGGGATAATGTTTTGTAGTAAAAGTAAATTGTGTATACCTTCGAGGTTAAAATCACTTCCATACAAATTAGGTGTACTTTACGTTTATAAAGTACATTGCAATATTGCTGCGAGTTGTACTATTTTATTTAGCACTGCGACTTACTACCCGTTCAGGCTATAGTCTTATGTACTGATTAAACCATTGTTTTAAGGTATTAAGAAGGTTATATTTAGAATAAGTGTACCCACATTTGCGTGGAGGTAGAGTGGAAAACTGTTTTTGAAAGTCAGCCTTAGTACACCCGACCAAGATTAGAACCTCAATCTCCCCATCATCGGCAGTCTACTGTGAGAGTAGTGCCTTAGACCATGTGGCCATCAAAATGGGTTGTAAGGCTATTGTAGGAGAGTTTTTTAAGCTAATTTCGCTTGTAAAAGTAACCAAATATTTTTGAGAAGCAGACTTAAGACTTAAACCTGTTACTTTTACTAGGATGCGATTAATTAAAATTAGTTAAAAAAATATACTTGGACACGGGAATTGAATCCGGGATCTTTGGATTAGTTTGTCAATGCTCTAGCCACTGATCTCTCCAGGAGTCATCCCTAGTCCAGTGGCATTATTCACTCGTAGTTTTAAGACAGAGTCTGTGATTGACGTGGAAAAATCACCGGCTACCAACCATGAGCTATAAATGATTGATTCCAGTCAGGAGGGTGTTATTCTGCCAAGGGTACAATACAATATTGTAAATAGCTAAGAGTAGCTAACGACCCTGAGTACGGATGAATCATGGATAGATAGATAGCTCAGTGGTAAGACATTGGTGCGCTAAGCCAATGGTACTGGGTTCGATTCCTGTGTCAAGGAGTAATATTTGAACTAATTTGAATTAATTGAGGGGTGGTATTCTCCACACGGACATTCCCGTATTTAAAATGGCTCACACCTTAATATTCATTAGGTTGTGATATTAATTAGATAATTTAATGTCCGTATTAAAGATAAATATTTACCAGCAATTCACTCACAAAAAGGCAAATAATTGATTTTTATTCACAAAGCTGTTCTTGGTAGGTTGTTACAGAGCCAACGTAGCCTTTTCAATATTTTTGTCGGCATTGTTTGTTATTTATAGTAAAATAATAAGAATTAACAACGCCAACATTTTTATAAACAAAATAAGCTTGTTTACTACCCTTTAGGGTACACTTAAGTAAATGAATTACGCTGGTGTAGTGGAAATGAGAAAGGAATAATTTGAGTTAATGTACCCGTAAATTCGGGTGGAAGAGTGGAAAACTATCTAGGAACAAATACCTTCAGTATAACTGGTAGAGACTCGAACCCGGATCTTCCCATCAATGGAAAACCGACTAAACGAGTTTTACATTTTAACCAAGTGATCACCGGCACGGTTTGTCTGTAATAATGCTACCTCAAAGTGGAATACAGTTAAAAAAAAACTTTCCGACATAAAGAAAATACCATGAATTAAATTTTCTTAAGAAAAAATTCATCCTGAGATAATTTGTTCCAACTTCGTTTTATAAACAGTTTTAAATTGTAATGTACTCTGTCGCTTTTAAAAAAAACTTTTATAATTTTTTTAATTAAGTCTAATGTTAAATATAAGTTTTCAATTATGATGAGCTGTAACCTTTAATTGCATTTTAAAAGCATTTGTAATGTTAAAATAAAAATATTACTCTTATTATTGAGACCGTAGTGATATTTTAGAACTTTTGGAAAGAATCACGAGTCTCAAACCGTAAATTAATATTTGCATAACTTGTATGTCTCATGCAAGGCGGTAATGCTCTGTAAATAGCAAGGAATGTGAAAGAAGAAAAAAAACACTTCCAATTAACATACGTGACTTTCGCTAGTTTAAGTAGGAGTGGAGTGGTTTCTACTTAGCTGGTTGGGCCTCTCTAATTAGCTCTTAACAAATATCAGCATAAGAGGGAAGAGGCTATGAGTTGACCGAAATGACTAAATACTCAGTTCTAATCGCCATTCAAATATTTATCATATCAAATGAACGGTTACTAATATGTCACGCACGTGATGTAAGCGACGTATCACTGGGACAATATAATCCACATACCATCTTCACGGCTAGGATTCGAGTCCTTGCTCATAATATATTTGGATTTTTTTTAGCACCGCGTCTTACAATCCATTCCGGTTATACGCTTAGGTACTAATTACAATAAATAGGTTAGGGATGTGTAAGGGCGAATTTAAAGGAAGTGTGCCCTCATTTGCGTGGAGAGTGAAAAAACCTTTAGAAAAAACCACCCTCAAAAGTCAGTACACCCCACCGGGATCTAAACACGATCTCCCCGGCACCAAAGTGTTTTTTTTTCTGTTGCATTTGTTGATTCAGGTACAGTCCAACACCTTACCTCAGTCGATAGCATTTTTGTTTACTGAGTTAAGGGTCCCGGGTTTGATTCCTGATGTGGCAGAAAAATTGATCATTGATGAAACGTGGGTTTTTCCTTTCACAGTGATGAATTAATGGCCGGAGGCTGGATATTGTGTCTGTTCTATATTTAAGTTAGTTTATAAGTCATCTGCTGATATAATCCCTTGGTTCAGAACATGCACTTTTAATATCTCACGTAAATATAAAAAAAAATACTCAGGCACAGTTTGATTTAGATAGGAAGATACATTTTGAAAGTAAGAAATATGTACCAAACCGTCAGTTAAAATAAATAATTTTCAATACCTCGTATCTGAGCTTCCAAGGCCCAGTAAATAAAAGTTCTGGCATCCAAACGAAGCGGCTTCATTTACAGTTGGTTATTTTTTCATTGTGATCATTAACAGTTTTTTTTGTGTTTCAATTTATTATGAGCAAATTTTTTAATCTATGGATTTTACACAAATCAAACAAGGTCGTTTTGTTTACATTTTATGCCATCGGCACTTTTGAGTTTTATTTAACCACATCAGAGTACGTTATAATATTATAACCAATGAGTGAAACTGCCCATTTCACGAATTAGGCAAATTTCTGTCCATTCTATGAATTGGTCTCGTCTCTTGATCATTTCACGAACTGCGCAAAAATTTCATCAACTATTTCCCATTTCATGAACTGTAAATTAGTTTTATACCTACCTAAGGCTTAGTTGAAATCCGTTTTCAGTTATTATTTGTTATGTATTCTAAACTAAACCAACCTAACTTAACATAACCTTACATTATAAAACAATAAGTTTGGACCAAACTTGTTATTCACTTTTCCATTTCACGGACCGGGCAGAGATCTGCACAACTCAGTAATGGTAAGTTTCATCTTTGGGCTGTAACATATACAGAAAGAAGATATTCTCAATGCAAGGTCGGACGGAAAAAGTAAATATTGAGGAAATGTAATCTAGAATCGAGAAGTTGATGTTAATATGCAATAATCGGAATTGAATATAGTGAATTGTGACACGTTTATAGATTCTTCCAGCAAGGCTATTCCAGTGGTATGAAACCTGTGGCTCGCGAGCCACCTGTGGTTCTTTTAACATGTAGCTGTGGTACTCTTAACTTTCAGCCCCAATGTGTGAACAAGAGTGGTGTGCACCAAATGCTGACGATGACAGCATAGCCCCGTGTTTAAACAAATGTGATGTGCAACGAATGCTGACGATGAAAGCATATCTCCGTGTTTAAACAAGTGTGGTGTGCACCGAATGCTGACGATGACAGCATAGCCCCGTGTTTAAACAAGAGTGGTGTGCACCGAATGCTGACGATGACAGCATAGCCCCGTGTTTGAACAAGAGTGGTGTGCACCAAATGCTGACGATGACAGCATAGCCCCGTGTTTAAACAAGAGTGGTGTGCACCGAATGCTGACGATGACAGCATAGCCCCGTGTTTAAACAAGAGTGGTGTGCACCGAATGCAGACGATGACAGCATAGCCCCGTGTTTAAACAAGTGTGGTGTGCACCGAATGCTGACGATGACAGCATATCTCCGTGTTTAAACAAGAGTGGTGTGCACCGAATGCTGACGATGACAGCATAGCCCCGTGTTTGAACAAGAGTGGTGTGCACTGAATGCTGACGATGACAGCATAGCCCCGTGTTTAAACAAGTGTGGTGTGCAACGAATGCTGACGATGACAGCATATCTCCGTGTTTAAACAAGTGTGGTGTGCACCAAATGCTGACGATGACAGCATAGCCCCATGTTTAAACAAGAGTGGTGTGCACCGAATGCTGACGATGACAGCATAGCCCCGTGTTTAAACAAGTGTGGTGTGCACCTAATGCTGACGATGACAGGATAGCCCCGTGTTTGAACAAGAGTGGTGTGCACCGAATTCTGACGAAGGCAGCATATTCCCGTGTTTAAACAAGTGTGGTGTGCACCGAATGCTGACAATGACAGCATATCCCCGTGTTTAAACAAGTGTGGTGTGCACCGAATGCTGACAATGACAGCATATCCCCGTGTTTAAACAAGTGTGGTGTGCACCGAATGCTGACAATGACAGCATAGCCCCGTGTTTAAACAAGAGTGGTGTGCACCGAATTCTGACGAAGGCAGCATAGCCCCGTGTTTAAACAAGAGTGGTGTGCACCGAATGCTGACAATGACAGCATAGCCCCGTGTTTGAACAAGAGTGGTGTGCACCGATTTCTGACGATGACAGCATATCCCCGTGTTTAAACAAGTGTGGTGTGCACTGAATGCTGACAATGACAGCATAGCCCCGTGTTTAAACAAGAGTGGTGTGCACCGAATTCTGACGAAGGCAGCATAGCCCCGTGTTTGAATAAGCGTGGTGTGCACTGAATGATGACGGTGACGTGAATACAGCATTCGTATCACCACAAGTTGCAAACCCTTTTTAATTTATTTGTCGTCTAAATAAAGCGAGTCTCCCAGAAAGATTGAAGAAGGAAATTACTGAGCGGGTAGCTCAAGAAGATAAGCAGCAAAAGTCATAATAATTCCCACCTAGTTAGATGTTTACTACTTTTTCCCGGCAAACAATATATTGTAAAATGAGACACCTTACCATTCTTATATCTTATTTGAAACCTCCCTCCCCTCTCCCTGTTCACTCTAAGAAGGTTGGTGACCCGTGATGTCGTGCGAGCAGGTGACTGCTGTCGGGAATCACAACTGTACTAGGTCAGTTCTACTCTTGAGATGAACCAGAACCGGAAGCTGATGGTGACCAGCTGACCGCTAGCTAGGCGCCACGGCACATGTCCCACACACAAGGGCAATGCTTAATTCAGTAGTTAAACTTGTAATGAAACATTGATGGCGATTATCATGAAACAACCTGTGCGGTGACAGCTGCTACGAAAAATACGACATGTGTTCACATGGTACATACATGGTCATTGTTTACATACTGGTTTCGGAAATACTTTAGAATACTAACTACCCAAAATTCAGTTCAGTAAAGGGTCCATGTTCGTTTACTCTGTAGAGTAGCAAGTTTTCATTACATTATAAGATCGGGCCATAGTGTAATCAATCAAGGTAAGATTGCTACCATTCAGGTTAAGTGGGGAGGGCATCAAAAGTTTAATGTATGGTTTGAGACTATCTGATATATTTTTAACTATTAATATTTTAGTAAACATTATATTTTATTTATTTGATGTGTTTAACTCGCACTTTTTGAACTGGCTGATCATATCAGCACACGACTTATAAACCCAACCCAACCGTTAATTCATTACCGTGAAAGGGGAAAACCCACATTCAACCAATGATACATTTTTATCTCTGCCAGGAATCGAGCCCAGCACTCTTAGCTCAGTGGACAGACACGCTACCGGCTTAGCTAAGGTGACGAACGATTTCTAAAATATATTCAACTAAAATCACTCTTTATAAAAAGGGTGTCATGGTGGTCCAGGGGTAAGGTGTCACACCTCTGTGCTGGGGGTCCGGGGTTCAATCCCCGGTCCTGGCACAGATGTATTTGATTGCCAAACCTTTCCTTCACCTCAGACAAGACGCATATTAATTACAACTTGTGGACGTGTGGAATTAGCTAGTATCACTTCTGCGCATGCGGACATGGGACGTGGAATAAGGGATGGAGGAGGATAGAATGGCTCTTTAACCGCTCTGTGATAATTGAAAATTAATACAAAATATTAAATAAGAGTATTATATTCTTAAAGAAAATGTAACATAAACAACTCATACAATGTTGTAAGACCTTGCTTCTGTCCACAACACAGTTCCCCTCCTCCCCCCGCCCCAACCTTCTATCTCCTTACACCAGGGGAAGCAAAGAGACGGTTACCCGAGACCGAGATAGCTCACAAAATGAATATCTGTGCCAGATTTAAACTTTGAGGTCTCCAAACATCCCTGTTTTAAAGAGAGAGAGAGAGAGAGTGAAAATCATAAAGGTAAAATCACCCTCTGTACTTCCGACTGGGATTCAAACCCAAACCTCTTCGTCATAGGACAAAATTATTATCAAACGAGACGGTCAAACGGCTTATTCCACGTTTTCACCACAACGAGTCTATCTCGAATTCAGCTTATTTCTGATGGTTTTGAAAAAGTGTTCTTCTCGAAAGTGTTTTATCCCTCCCTCCCTCTCACTATATCCCCTCTCACGTTAAAGTCCCTTACAAACAATTTATTCCCGTTTCCCTGGTGTTTTCTTATTCCTATTAGGAGCTAATGAAGACACAGCCAAGGTCAGGCTGATGCTACCGTAGATAAGAAATATGGCTTAATTTACTGCTTGCCTTCCCCCTCCCCACAACCCTAAATAGGGTCAATACTTTACACCGCCTCCTAAATTACAGTCTGTTACCGCGCCATATCGGGCTTGGAAGAGAGAGAGAGCGTCAATACAAAGTTGTGCTTAAGACACACGCCGCAACACGTCTCTATAATTAACCATTAATATATCTGTACATAGAGTCTCAATCCGGATTCACTCGTTAGCCGAAAAACAAGCGCGGAACAGAAACATGGTCACGTGAACCAATCACAGGATTTCCTGGGTGCAGGCGTCTCTTGAGGCTGATCGTTCAGAGGAAGGCAGACAGAGACAGAACTTTGACGTGGCCTTGGTGGCGGATCTTCTGGTGGACATTATTATATGATAGTCCCAATCTGTTATCATAATCTACTGAGTACAACAGAATAATCATCATCTGAATCTGATGAGTGCTCTTTGAATTTACCGGAAACAAACACACAGAATGAAATCAAACACACACAAATTTACAGTTTTACCATATGTGTAGATTATTATTTCTTGGCTGCAAACACCATCATTATCACCGCCCGCGCCATATTTCTCTCCATGGAAACTTTTACTAAATAATTTATAACAATTACAAGATTATGAAGCCCACAGCTCGGTGGTGTCCGGCCGTATTTTGCCGGTACAGTCTCGTTCCTGTCCAACTGGACACGTCAGGTAGTCAAAACATGGGAGGGATGTGTTCTCTAAAAGCTAGTGGAAACTTGGTAGGTACAGCAGTACCTAAAAGCTAGTTACTAAAACCGTTTTCATAGGTTCATACGTCTAATAATATATTCTGCAGCAGTAACTTTATTTCTGCCCACATTTAGTTACATTAGGAGTGGGTAAGAATGTAGTATAATTAATAGAAAATCTACACGTATTTGCGATGTTTGGGAGTGGGATTCCATTTATTAAAAGCCAATCTGAGTGTTCCAGGACGGAATTAGAGCCCAGACCTCCCGGTTAAAACAAACTAACTAGGCTATGCGAGCTTGACGTTTGGTCCGCATGCCCACGAATGTGGGTTGCTTTAACATTTGGTAGTTATATTTCAATACCTATAATACAATTCTAATAATATAGTAAAATATTATCAATGTGCATCTCAAAAGAATGTAAGTGTTGGTACTACCCACATTGGTGTCCACATGGTATAGGGTGTCACTATAAAGGGGTGATATCAGTTATTAAAATAGTGATATATATAAAATACGGGCACAGATGGTCTCTAGAAAAATAGGGCTTAATTTAAACTTAGGAGGTTAAATATTTATCCTTAACTTTTGTTCTGAGATAGTTTATTCGACAAAATATATGTTCTAGCCACCTTGTTTCCAAATTATGGGAAAGGGGGGGGGGGCTGTACTCAAAATGGGTGCTAAAATGTGTATTTAATTTTGGTACGATCACTGGTTCTTGAACGATCAATCTAAAACAAACCAGAAAAATGAATACTGACCTCGCAGTTTATGAAGAATAAATTCTTCCGGATTCTGAGGAAATAAAAAAGCGAACGTGTCCAACTCCTTTGTCTAAGATTCCAATGAATAAAACTTATCAAATTTATTCTCCTACACACATAACACATGCATCTAATTGAGTTATTTCTATCTAACTTAGGTACACACAGATGTAACTCCAAGGACCTTCAGAATTAATTCCACAGTATTTTTATTGGCCTAGAAGTTGCCAAAGCTTTAAAAGAATGTGGAACCAAGTGTAAATGTTCGCGGAACTTTCTTATAGAGGAATGCTGCTGTAATTCATATTATTTATCTCAGAGCGTTAGACATCGGTGGGCGCGCGGTCTAAGGCTGGTTACACACCGACGAGTCCCGAGTCGAGTCTCATGAAGTAGAGTCCAATCTGACTCTAGAGTCAAGGCCTTTCTCACTGCTGAGTCGAGTCATCGAGTCAACTAGTTTGATCAAAGAGCTCGTGCAAGATGGATGCAGTCATAGCGGTTTCTATAAATACAATTGTATGGAGGTGCTGACGTAGACGCCTATAAAGACGTCGCTCAATGTGGATTCACCCAATTAATGTGAAACGATGCACCTTTGGTAATTTTTCACATTTGTTTCCAAATATCGGAAACTGTATTTCCATCCCGAAGGATTCTTTTGAACGAGAACAATGAGGTATTCAGTGTTCATGCTGTTAGCCTTTGAAAACATGTGGAAATAATACACTTGACTAGGTTAGACTCGGTTAGACTCGGTCGGACTCGGTTAGACTCGGGGTGACTCGACTCGCCGGTGTGAAAGGTATTGGTCCTCCATCGTGTTGTCTCAATTGGTGAGTCAGACTCGACTCGTGATTCGTTGGTGTGAAACCGGCCTAACTGTCTAGATCATCCAGTCTGTTTTTTTCCAATGACGGGGACGTTGGGGTTATAGCCCAAACTAGGTGTATTGAGTGTTTGTTTCCAGAATTGCTTTACATTCTCCTTCCCCGCAAATATGGGAACATTTCCTTTAAAATCATATCTTCCTTATCCTTTAGCCCATTGGCACAGCTAAAAATATATATATATGTATATCATTTCATTAAAATATATACTTACACCAACAAAACTATTTTTCAAATGATAATATTAACTTTAAAAATATAAGCTTGTGATTCCGAAGCAAGTTGAACTTATTGTATCTATCTTACCAGTGTACAGTGTATGCTTATAACCAAGCTCTATGTTGTCATTTACTTTCTAGGTACACTTTCCCAGTACAGCTACTTTGTTAAGACATATTTCAGTTTAATTCAATGGGGTGTGTACATATATCAGAACTAAATCAATACAAAATATTGATTAAATTTAATTCTAAATTTACTTTCAAAAGCTAATGTTTAAACTTATTATCCACACACACACACACACACACATATATATCCACCTCTTCAAATTCTAATAAAATAGTCTTTAAACGGTGGTATACAAACTGATTTTACAAATTTAAGAATGATCGGGTAATAAAATGGGGCGAATAAAAAGGCATAGGGCATATTTAAAAGGTGACCTGGTGGTCTAGGGATAAGGTGTCGGACTTCTATCATGGGGGGCCGGAGTTCAATCCTCGGTCCCGGCAAAGATTTATCTGATTACCAAACCTTTCTTTCACCTCTGACAATACATCTTGTGAATGTGGGGAATGCCGGGCCTCCACCGTGGTTCGGATTCCACGTTAAACTGTAGGACCTCCATTTCATCTCACAATCAGTCTACCATTACACATTAGCGTAAGTGCGTATAACCCGAACGGGTAGTAAGACGCGGTGCTAATAATAACATATGTAAAATAAAAAAATTACCAAGTGTAACGCTTTTTTTAGCACCGCATTTTACATTCCATTCGTTTTATACACATTTATATTGACCAAGCTAATGTGTTAGAGATGAGAAATGTTGGATTTGAGAGGAAGTGAATCTACATTTTAGTGGAGAGAGAAAGAATGGAAATCTATTTAGGAAACAAAAAACTAAGTATACGTGACTGGGATTCGAACTCCGTTCTACTCAGTGGCAGTCCAGCCCTTTGAGAAAGTTACGCCTTAGAACACGCGGTCCCCGGATAGGGTTTGGACATTCGTCAGATAAAACAAAACTAGGCCTGCAGTTGACGATGTGTATATATATATAGATATAGATATATATATATATATA